>JZKD02S2165365.1:0-21571 GCA_000966675.3 Picea glauca
TTCTTGTGTCTTGTTCCCAAATACTTTGTGGGTACTTTTTTTCTGCACATATACAATGGTCATGGCTCTCTCTACCCATAGATGCATGGATAAATATTGATCATGAATCATGGCCTTTATTTCTTCCATGATTGTATGATTATTTCTTTTTGCCACACCATTCTATTGAGGATTGCAGGGAGTAGAGAGCTCCCTCTTAATCCCAAATTCCTTACAGAATGTCTTGAATTCATCTAAAGTGAATTCTCCTCCATTATTTGATGTCAAAATATTTATCTTATTTTCAGACAAGTTTTCAAAAAGTTTCTTGAACTCTTTGAACTTGTTCAACACTTCATTTTTATCCTTCAAAAAGTAAATCCAAGTTTTACATGAGAAATCATCAATAAATGAAACATAGTATACATACCTTCTAAGTGAAGCAGCTGACATCGGTCCACACACGCCTGAGTGTATAATGTTCAATGTTCCCTTGGCTTTGTTATCACTGCTTGGAAATGGTTTCTTCATGTTCTTTCCTTGTGTGTATCCTTTTCATATGCCTTCATGTTCCACTTGGATTTCTAGCAAACCTGTCACCATATTTCTCATGATTAATAGGGATTTGTAATGTATATAAACAAGTCTTGTATTCCACAGTTCACTTGGATTAATTGTAATGTGTACTAGTGTTGAAACTAAGTGTCCCTTTAACTTGTATAATCCTCCTTCTTGGACACCAATCACTACAACATCCTCAATAGATTTTCCTCTATGTCACATGAGGACTTCACCATCAATGAAATCTACTCTGAAACCTTTCTCGTCTAAGGATGAGATAGAAAGGATATTTTTCTTTAAACCAGGTACATACAACACATCCTTCATCTTCATAGGTTTTCTGGAGTCTAACTTGTAGGATGCTTCTCCTACTCCTTTAATGGGATACTGATAATCATCACCTAGCTTCACTTTGTGAGGTGAATCTTTTTGAACTAGATCTGATAGATTCCTTATAACCAATCATGTTCTTAGAAGAACCACTATAAATAAGCCATGTGCCACTTCCAAGAGTGACAATACCTATAAGAGTTGAGATCAAAAAATATTCTTCACTTGAGTCTTCTTCTTTGGTTTTCTCATGATCATGTTCATCATCTTCTGTAGCATGAGCATGATGTATTTTATACTTTCTTTTTCTAACCTAACCTTTGGAGTTGGGACAGTTGGTGGAAATGTGTCCCATCTTCTTAAAAATGAAGAATATGTAATTTGAGAAATCCTTCTTGAGCTTGTGATTCTTTTGTAATCCATGAGATTTCTTATGTGAGTGAACTTCCTTCTTGCTCTTTCCTTTTCTATTATGTGTTGCTAGGGCTTGATTTTCTTCATCGCCTAGTTTCTCTTCTCTTGTTTCCAATATAGCTTCTTCCTAAGTACAATCCTTCCACAGTATGCTAAACTTTGTTAGCCTTCTTCTTGAGCATAAAACCTGAATGAATGATGCCCAAGATCTAGGGAGACCATTCAATGTAGTCATCACCAACTCGGCTTCTTCGATTGTGTCTCTAATGGCTTCAAGATGTTCTTTGATTTGAGACACTCTTGTGAAGTATGATTGGATAGTTTATAAACTTTTCATCTTTACATTCTTGAGTTGTGTTCTCAAGGTCATATTCCGGCTGATATTCTTGCCTCTTGCCTTAATACAATCAGGATACGGCATCAAACTTTTGCTTGAGAGTTTTCAATGATGAGACATGGGGTATCAAATTATCCTTGATAGAATCAACAATGATTCTCTTTGCCTTCACTAGGTTCTTTTTGTATTTTGCTTTGGCATTATCTTCATTAGGTTTTGGAACTTCTTCTTTTACGAAATCTTCTAGATCATTCTCTTCTAGAATGAGCATCACTCTATACTTCCATGCTCAAAAGTTATCAGCACCTTCAAGCTTCTCATCAAACTTGGTACTAGGTGCCATCCTCCATCCTGTGTTTGAACAATACAATAAAAAAATAAAACTTTTCAAAGAAACATTTTCTACTTACCAGAGAGTGTTATGCCAAGGTGACTAGTTCCAGCTTCAATTTTGTAGCTACTAAGACGTCTTAGACTAGGGTTTATGAGGAAACCCTAATTTTCCAAAATGTGAATTTTATAATTCTTCTTCGGAGGAGATGTGTGCCCTCCTAAGGTGAGTTCCTTAGTGGCCTTACTTTGACCAGTGCCCTTCAAAACGTAGGTGAAAATCCTTCCTAGGGTTTTGTGCAATTGTAGGCAGTTGCAACACCAGTTGCAGTTTACAAAACTTCGTCAAACTGAAAAATCCAATCCCAAGGAGAGGTGCACTAGGGTTAGGGGAGTATCCCTATGGACTTAGTTTCCCCAACGATCTCTTCTAAAATATGCAAATGGAATCTTTCAGGCCCACTTTGATACCATGTTAAAATTCTTCTTAAGTAGTTAAGTGTGTATAGTATTCTTTAACTTTGGTCTATTAAAACAATAATTGCATGCATAAGGATCATCGAAAGAAAGACATCCACAGTAAACACAAGTTTTATCCTGGGAAACCCGCGTGGGGGAGAAAACCAAGTAATTCTTCTTCAATATAGATTCTTCAACAAGTACAATGTCTCTCTCAAGAGATATCTCACCAAAATAGAAGATCCATCATAAGCCCTAACTAGAATAGAGTAGCGCACCACTAGACCAAGATAGTCCTTCACCAAATAACCAAAACCCTTCACCAGAACAACCTTCCTTTGTAGTTGTGTCACCCTTTCTTTGTAGTTGTGTCACTCTCTCAGACTTGCGCACTTTTTTGTGAGAGAGCTTGTTGTGTGTGTCCTTCAAGTGAGGTGCTTAGCCTCTTATAAATACATGTTGGACTACCCAGATTTAGGTCAGGGTCGACCTATCCACTTTATATTCTTTATATTTTACATTTGACTTGCCAAGGCACAATAAGGCCAATTTTTACAAAGACGGAATAGGGTCAAATTAAAAAATATAATATAATATTATTCTTTAGGATTTTGTCTTGGTCAAATACAATATGAATGTAATATTAATATCTTTCGAAGATACGCCCACAGGGGTGTAGAGCGACTAGAAAGTGTCATGTAAATGGAAGGAAATATGTAAAGGAGGTCTCAAGTTCGATTCTCACCCCGATTTACTCGTGCCCCATGCTTGCGGGCTATGTGGATGCACCTAGAGGTTATACAAGTAGCAGATGGGAATCGACCCTGTGTCACGCGAGTACGAGAACTTCCTGTTGTCGATTCTGCCTGTACAAATAATAATAATAATATATTTCGAAGCTACTCAAACTTCAACATGTAGGTGTTTAGTGGATTGGTGTTTGGTGGGTTAGGGGTGTTATTTTTTCATAGATTTTAGGTTAAATATGAAGTTTCTTTTCATTTTAACATTTTACCATAACCATAAATGTTGTAGCAACCAAGATCACATGAAGAAGCACCATGCATAAGAACACAAGATATATCCTGGGAAACCCTTCTCAAACAAGGGAGAAAAACCTATCCAAATCCTTTGCTATACTCTTCAAGAGAAATACCTTTCCACCACCAACAATATCCTATCACACAAGAGGGTGCACAAAACCTAGAAACCCTAGCGCCCAAGAGATGTGCGCAACTTTTACCAAGAAGTGTACTTGCTGAAATTTCCGAAATTTGTGAGTGAGTGTGTGTCTATAAATGAAATATTTCATCTTACTTATATTAGACTTATCCTATCAACTGAAGTGTGTATTGGCACAATAGGGCCAACGTCACTTAGACATATTATTGTTTATTATTATAATAATTAATATTAATATTACTATTAATATTAATATTAATTATTATAATAATAAACAATAATATGTCTAAGTGAGGTCGGCCCTATTGTGCCAATAGTATATTAATATTAATTATCTTTTACAATTTATCTTTAGACACAATAAGATAGGGCCAACCTATACCCTTTACACAATAACTAGGGTTATAGGTAGGTATGACTCTTGAACAATATATAGCAAAGGATATAATACACCCACTAGTGCTCATCCACTAGGGGCTACATCCATAGGGATGTCATAGACCTGAGTCATTGCATTACAAAGATGGACTAGGTCCTCACACGTGCACTTATGCTCAGCCATAGTCACGTCTTCTCTACAGATTTGCCTTCCCATTGCTATCATCAGGAGGATCATTGGGAGTCTTCACATCAACTCTGTTGCTATTCAGAGGAGGCCATCACATCATCTTCGTTATTATTCTCATGACGATGTGCCCAATGCTTTTTGGGATTTCTCTAACTCAACAGATCGCTCTTACATCGGATAATCATCTGGATTTCTTCTCTCTCACGTCATGGAGAAGGAAATATACATTCCTAGCTCTTGTCCCAGGCTGGAACCACGTGTTGATATTATGGTAGTTGTGGGAGGTATTTACCTCCATGTGTAAACCTAACGAGAGTAGAATATTCCGAGAAGCAAGAAGAAACCCTAATGAGTTGGCTAATAACCCTAGAAAACAAGTCAGCTCAAGAGGATAATTTGTATTAGGTTATTAGCCTCCAAGAGTTGGCTAATTTGGCCTAGGCAATTAGCTAGAATTAGTATAAATATAGGAGGTCAGTCTTCATTCTGGCAAGCATTTCTCAGAACTGCAGATCTCACTTATGCACACTGCAGTTAGCCAGTTTATGCGCAAGTTTGGAGGAGAAGTTGTCATTGCAGATGCTACAGCTAGCAGACTACTTTTTGGCTTGGACTATCTCTTGGTTATGGTTTGGACTATCTGATCATCTCTTGTTTGGTGTGTTATCCTTTGAGAAAGGTGTCCCACCCTTTGTTTGGCTATCTAGCCTAGAGTTTGCTTCCGGAGTGATTCTCTGTCAAGGTTAAGGTGCTCAGAGGGTGGCTTCAGCCTATGGTTGGGTGACAATAGTGATATTGTCTATGGTAAAATGAGATCATCCATCATATTCTAACAGGTTATGGGTCCACACCTCCTTCATTTAGTCTAACCACTGGAAGGGAGCATATCCATAAGGATATTAAGCTCGTTGAAGAATTGTCGCTAGGGTTTCTAGCAGGAGCAGTCACCAAAGCACTGCCGCTAGGGTTACTAGAAGGTGCAGTTGTAGAAACCCTAACCCTCTCGTTGAGGCACCTTAAGTGAAGGGATTGACCTAATTTCCATATAGGCCAATGCACCCTAGCCAAGCACATATCCTGGTACTCTCAGCAAGCCAAGACGTCAAGTTTGAGTTTTTGGTCAAATTTAGGGTTGACAAAGTCAAAAAAGCCATGACTTACTCTATGAAGTCAAAAAATGAGTTAGATGGAGCTTCTAACTTTAGAGCATGCAAGACAAGGATTGACCTCATCCTTGCCAAGAATAAAGTGTTAGATATCATAAAAGGAAAGATCGTGGAACCAGAGTTTGAATAAGGAAAAGAGAAGGAACCACAGAATGTTGTAGTTATGGAGAAGTTCAAAGATGGTGATATGAATTCCATGAGTATCATAGTGGACTCTATAAAATACCACTTGATACCCTACATCTCCCATCTTGACTCATCAAAGAAGATGTATGATGCCTTAACAAACCTCTTCTCAGTCAAAAACATTGGACAAGTAATGAGTCTAAAGAATGAGCTCCATGACATGAAGATGAATGATGATGACAGCATAACATCATACTTTTTGAAAATCTCTCAGTTAAGAGATCAACTACGAGCTATTGAAGAGATCATTTCAGAGAAGGAATTGGTAAACATAGTACTCAATGGTCTTCCCAAGACGTGGGATGCATTTTCCGCAAGCATGAACACAAGAAGAAGCATGGGAGTATCCTACATTTGAAGAACTTTGGACTTGTTGTGCTCAANAGCACTTTATTCTTGGCAAGGATGAGATCAATCCTTGTCTTCCATGCTCTGAAGTTATAAGCCCCATCTAACTTATTTTCTGACTTCATAGAGTAAGTCATGGTTTCTTTGACTTGGTCAACCCTAGATTTGGCCAAAAACTCAAACTTGACGTCTTAGCTTGCTGAGATTACCAGGGGATGCACTAGGCTAGGGCACACTAGTCTATCCATAAATTAGGTCAATCCCTTCACTTAAGGTGCCTTAACGACGGGGTTAGGTTTTCTGCAACTACACCTTCTAGTAACCCTAGCGACAGTAATTTAGTAATTGCTCCTGCTAGAAACCCTAGTGGCAGTTCTTCAACGAGCTTAGTATCCTTATGGCTATGCTCCCTTCCAATGGTTAGACTCAAAGAAGGAGGTGTGGGCCCATAACCTATTAGAATATGATGGATGTGCTCATTTAACCAAAGAAAATATCACTATTGTCACCCAACCATAGGCCGAAGCCACCCCCGAGCATCTTAACCTTCATAGAGAATCATTCTGAAAGAAAACCCTAGACTAGATAGCCAAAAAAGATAGCACACCTCTCTCCAAGTATAGCGCACCAAACAAGAGTAACAAGAGATTATTAGAGATTCCAAACCATAACTAAGAGAGAGTCCAAAACCGAAATCTGCTAGCTGCAGTAGCTGCAATGAAAGCTCTCCTCCAAACTTGTGCACAGACTGGCCAACTGCACTGCGCACAAGTGTTGTTGTTGCAGTTCTGAGAATACTGACCAGAATGAATACTATCCTTCTGTATTTATACTAATTTTGGCAGACTTCCTAGGCTGACTTCTCATTCTAGGTACTAATTCTTTAGTATATAATATTTCCTTTAGCCAACTTCTTCACTTGGAGGCTAATAACCTAATACAAGTCATTCTCTTGAGCCGACTTGTCTTCTAGGGTTATTAACCAATTAATTAGGGTTTCTTATTGCTTCCCGTAATATTCTGTTCTCATCAGGTTTACACGTGAAGGTAAATACCTCCTGCACCTACCATAATATCAACAATTCCTTCTTTCTGGGAGAAACCACATGCCACAAGTATTGCCTTGTACTTATCAATACTTCCATTTTTTGAATGCTTCGTCTTGTAAATCCACTTGAAACTTACAATTGTCTTCTCTTTCGATCTTGGAACCACATCCCAAACATCATTCTTTACAATGGACCGATATTTTTCAACCATGGCATCCTTCCATTCTTTCTTCTTTGCAACCTCTTCATAACTGGTAGGCTCAACATCAATGATGTCACTTAGTAATGTCACATATCTAGAGTAAGGTCGTGGCCTCTTTCTTTCTCTGAAGGATCCATTTGGAGCACTATAATCCTCTACATCTTGAATTATTTCTTGAACCCAAGTTGGTCTTCTCTTATTGGTATTCATCTTTCAGGATGAATCTGTAGGTCCTTGTGGTTTTTCCATATCATGATATTCTAATACAACATCATCACTTGCATCTGTATTTGTGACTCTAGGAGCTTCAGGCTCCTCATCATGAATCTCATATGAATGATGTTATCTTGATTTATTGAAAGTTGCATCCTCATTGAAGGTGACATCTTTGTTAGTCTCAATCTGATGGTGACTAGGGATGTAAACTTGGTATGCCTTTGATGTCTCACTATATCCAACAAATATACCCTTATTTCCTAAAGGGTATAACTTCGATCTCTTTTCCTTGGGGACATGCACATATACTAGACAACCACATATCCTCGGGTGGTTGACCTCTGGATTTTCACCTGTAAACATCTCTTCTTGTGTCTTGTTCCCAAGTACTTTGTGGGTACCTTTTTTCTGCACATATACAACAGTCATGGCTGTCTCTACCCACAGATGCATGGATAAATATTGATCATGAATCATGGCCTTAATTTCTTCCATGATTGTATGATTCTTTCTTTTTGCCACACCATTTTGTTGAGGATTGTAGGGAGTAGAGAGCTCCCTCTTAATCCCAAATTCCTTACATAATGTCTTGAATTCATCTGAAGTGAATTCTCCTCCATTATTTGATCTCAAAATATTTATCTTGTTTTCAGATAAGTTTTCAAAAAGTTCCTTGAACTCTTTGAACTTGTTCAACACTTCATTTTTATCCTTCAAAAAGTAAATCCAAGTTTTACATGAGAAATCATCAATAAATGAAACATAGTATACATACCTTCTAAGTGAAGTAGCTGACATTGGTCCACACGTATGAGTGTATAATGTTCAAGGTTCCCTTGGCTTTGTTATCACTGCTTGGAAATGGTTTCTTCACATTCTTTCCTTGTGTGTATCCTTTTCATATGCCTTCATGTTCCACTTGGATTTCTGGCAAACCTGTCACCATATTTCTCATGATCGGTAGGGATTTGTAATGTATATGAGCAAGTCTTGTATTCCACAATTCACTTGGAGTAATTGTATTGTGTACTAGTGTTGAAACTAAGTGTCCCTTTAACTTGTATAATCCTCCTTCTTGGACACCAATCACTACAACATCATCAATAGATTTTCCTCTATGTCACATGAGGACTTCACCATCAATGAAATCTACTCTAAAACCTTTCTCGTCTAAGGATGAGATAGAAATGATATTTTTCTTTAAACCAGGTAGATACAACACATCCTTCATCTTCATAGGTTTTCTGGAGTCTAACTTGTAGGATGCTTCTCCTACTCCTTTAATGGGATACCGATAATCATCACCTAGCTTCACTTTGTGAGGTGAATCTTTCTGAACTAGATCTGATAGATTCCTTATAACCAGTCATGTTCTTAGAAGCACCACTATCAATAATCCATGTGCCACTTCCAAGAGTGACAGTACCTATAAGAGCTGAGATCAAAAAATATTCTTCACTTGAGTCTTCTTCTTTGGTTTTCTCATGATCATGTTCATCATCTTCTGCAGCATGAACATGATGTATTTTATACTTTCCTTTTCTAACCTAACCTTTGGAGTTGGGACAATTGATGGAAATGTGTCCCATCTTCTTAAAAATGAAGAATATGTAATTTGAGAAATCCTTCTTGAGCTTATGATTCTTTTGTAATCCATGAGGTTTCTTATGTGAGTGAAATTCCTTCTTGCTCTTTCCTTTTCTAGTATGTGTTGCTAGGGCTTGATTTTCTTCATCGCCTAGTTTCTCTTCTCTTGTTTCCAATGTAGCTTCTTCCTGAGTACAATCCTTCCACAGTATGATGAACCTTTTTAGACTTCTTCTTGAGCATATAACATGAATGAATGATTCCCAAGATCTAGGGAGACCATTCAATGTAGTCATCACCAACTCGACTTCTTCAATTGTGTCTCCAATGGCTTCAAGTTGTTATTTGATTTGAGACACTCTTGTGAAGTATGATTGGATAGTTTATAAACTTTGTATCTTTACATTCTTGAGTTGTGTTCTCAAGGTCATATTCCGGTTGATATTCTTTCCTTCATACAATCAGGATACGACATCAAACTTTTGCTTGAGAGTTTTCAATGATGAGACATGGGGTATCAAATTATCCTTGATAGAATCAACAATGACTCTCTTTGCCTTCACTAGGTTCTTTTTGTATTTTGTTTTGGCATCATCTTCATTAGGTTTTGGAACTTCTTCCTTTACGAAACCTTCTAGATCATTCTCTTCTAGAATGAGCATCACTCTATACTTCCATGCTCAGAATTTATCATCACCTTCAAGCTTCTCATCGAGCTTGGTACTAGGTGCATCCTCCGTTTGAACAATACAATAAAAAAATAAAACTTTTCAAAGAAACATTTTCTACTTACCAAAGAGTGTTATGCCAAGGTGACCAGTTCCAGCTTCAATTTTGTAGCTACTAAGATGTCTTAGACTAGGGCTTATGAGGAAACCCTAATTTTCCAAAATGTGAATTTTATAATTCTTCGGAGGAGGAGATGTGTGCCCTCCTAAGGTGAGTTCCTTGGTGGCCTTACTTTGACTAGCGCCCTTCAAAACGTAGGTGAAAATCCTTCCTAGGGTTTTATGCAGTTGCAGGCAGTTGCAACACCAGATGTAGTTTACAAAACTTCGTCAAACTGAATAATTCAATCCCAGGGAGAGGTGCGCTAGGGTTAGGGGAGTATCCCTATGGACTTAGTTTCCCCAACGATCTCTTCTAAAATATGAAAATGGATTCTTTCAGGCCCACTTTGATACCATGTTAAAATTCTTCTTAAGTGGTTAAGTGTGTATAGTATTCTTTAACTTTGGTCTAATAAAACAATAATTGCATGCATAAGGATCATTGAAAGAAAGACATCCACAGTAAACACAAGTTTTATCCTGGGAAACCCGCATGGGGGAGAAAACCAAGTAATTCTTCTTCAATATAGATTCTTCAACAAGTACAATGTCTCTCTCAAGAAATATCTCACCAAAATAGAAGATCCATCATAAGCCCTAACCAGAATAGAGTAGCACACCACTAGACCAAGATAGTCCTTCACCAAATAACCAAAACCCCTCACTAGAACAACCTTCCTTTGTAGTTGTGTCACCCTTTCTTTGTAGTTGTGTCACTCTCTCAGACTTGCACACTTTTTTGTGAGAGAGCTTGTTGTGTGTGTCCTTCAAGTGAGGCGCTTAGCCTCTTATAAATACAAGTTGGACTGCCCAGATTTAGGTCAGGGTCGACCTATCCACTTTATATTCTTTATATTTTACATTTGACTTGTCAAGGCACAATAAGGCCGATTTTTACAAAGGCAGAATAAGGTCGAATTAAAAAATATAATATAATATTATTCTTTAGGATTTTGTTTTGGTCAAATACAATATGAATGTAATAATAATATCTTTCGAAGATACGCCCACAGGGGTGTAGAGCGACTAGAAAGTGTCGTGTAAATGGAAGGAAATATGTAAAGGAGGTCTCAAGTTCGCTTCTCACACCGATTTACTCGTGCCCCATGCTTGTGGGCTATGTGGATGCACCTAGAGGTTATAGAGGTAGTAGACGGGAATCGACCCTGTGTCACACGAGTACAAGAACTTCCTATTGTCGATTCCTCCTGTACAAATAATAATAATAATATATTTTGAAGCTACGCAAACTTCAACATGTAGGTGTTTAGTGGATTGGTGTTTGGTGGGTTAGGGGTGTTAGTTTTTCATAGAGTTTAGGTTAAATATGAAGTTCATTTCATTTTAACAATTTACCATAACCATAAATGTTGTAGCAACCAAGATCACATGAAGAAGCACCATGCATAAGAACACAAGATATATCTTGGGAAACCCTTCTCAAACAAGGGAGAAAAACCCAGCCAAATCCTTTGCTATACTCTTCAAGAGAAAGAACTTTCCACCACCAACAATATCCTATCACACAAGAGGGTGCACAAAACCTAGAGACCCTAGTTCCCAAGAGAGGTGCACAACTTTTACCAAGAAGTGTACTTGCTGAAATTTCCAAAATTTGTGAGTGAGTGTGTGTCTACAAATGAAAGATTTCATCTTACTTATATTAGACTTATCCTATCAACTGAAGTGTCTATTGGCACAATAGGGCCGACCTCACTTAGACATATAATTGTTTATTATTATAATAATTAATATTAATATTACTATTACTATTAATATTAATTATCTTTTACAGTTTATCTTTAGACACAATAAGATAGGGCGGACATGTACCCTTTACACAATAACTAGGGTTATAGGTAGGTATGACTCTTGAACAATATATAGCAAAGGATTTGATACACCCATTGGTGCTCATCCACTAGGGGCTACATCCATAGGGATGTCATAGACCTGAGTCACTGCATTACACAGATGGACTAGGTCCTCACACGTGCACTTATGCTCAGCCATAGTCACGTCTACTCTACAGATCTGCCTTCCCACTGCTATCGTCAGGAGGATCATTGGGAGTCTTCACATCAACTCTGTTGCTATTCAGAGGAGGCCATCACAGAATCTTTGTTATTATTCTCATGATGATGTGCCCAGTGATTTTCAAGATTTCTCTAACTCAACAGATCGCTCTTACATCGGATAATCATTTGGAGTTCTTCTCTCTCATGTCATGGAGGAGGCCATATACATTCCTAGCTCTTGTCCCAGGCTGGAACCACGTGTTGATATTATGGTAGTTGTGGTAGGTATTTACCTCCATGTGTAAACCTAAAGAGAATAGAATATTCCAGGAAGCAAGAAGAAACCCTAATGAGTTGGCTAATAACCCTAGAAGACAAGTTAGCTCAAGAGGATAATTTGTATTAGGTTATTAGCCTCCAAGACAAGAAGTCGTCCAAAAGAAATATTATATACTAAGTAAATAGGCACCCAGAATGAGAATTCGGCCCAGGCAGTTAGCCATAATTAGTATAAATATAGGAGGTCAGTCTTCATTCTGGCAGGCATTTCTCAGAACTGTAGAGCTCACTTGTGCACACTGTAGTTAGCCAGTTTATGCGCAAGTTTGGAGGAGAAGTTGTCATTGCAAATGTTGCAGCTATCAGATTACTTTTAGCTTGGACTATCTCTTGGTTATGGTTTGGACTATCTGATCATCTCTTGTTTGGTGTGTTATCCTTTGAGAAAGGTGTGCTACCCTTTGTTTGGCTATCTAGCCTAGAGTTTGCTTCCAGAGTGATTCTCTGTCAAGGTTAAGGTGCTCAGAGGGTGTCTTCGGCCTATGGTTGGGTGACAATAGTGATATTGTCTATGGTAAAATGAGAACATCCATCATATTCTAACAGGTTATGGGTCCACACCTCCTTCATTTAGTCTAACCACTGGAATGGAGCATATCCATAAGGATATTAAGCTCGTTGAAGAACTGTCACTAGGGTTTCTAGTAGGAGCAGTCACCAAAGCATTGCCGCTAGGGTTACTAGAAGGTGCAGTTGTAGAAACCCTAACCCTCTCATTGAGGCACCTTAAGTGAAGGGATTGACCTAATTTTTGGATAGGCCAATGCGCCCTAGCCTAGCGCATCTTCTGGTACTCTCAGCAAGCCAAGACGTCAAGTTTGAGTTTTTGGTCAAATTTAGGGTTGACAAAGTCAAGAAAGCCATGACTTACTCTATGAAGTCATAAAATGAGTTATATGGAGCTTCTAACTTTAGAGCGTGGAAGACAAGGATTGACCTCATCCTTGCCAAGAATAAAGTGTTGGATATCGTAAAAGGAAACATCGTGGAACCATAGTTTGAATAAGGAAAAAAGAAGGAACCGCAAAACGTTGCAGTTATGGAGAAGTTCAAAGATGGTGATATGAATTCCATGAGTATCATAGTGGACTCTATAAAATACCACTTGATACCCTACATCTCCCATCTTGACTCATCAAAGAAGATGTATGATGCCTTAACAAACCTCTTCTCAGTCAAAAACATTGGACAAGTAATGAGTCTAAAGAATGAGCTCCATGACATGAAGATGAATGATGATGACAGCATAACATCATACTTTTTGAAAATCTCTCAGTTAAGAGATCAACTACGAGCTATTGAAGAGATCATTTCAGAGAAGGAATTGGTAAACATAGTACTCAATGGTCTTCCCAAGACGTGGGATGCATTTTCCGCAAGCATGAACACAAGAAGAAGCATGGGAGTATCCTACATTTGAAGAACTTTGGACTTGTTGTGCTCAAAAAGAATCAAGGATCAATGCAAAAGAGAAACCCCAAAAGAAGTACGATGATCAAGCCTTCATAGTAAGGTTCAAGGATTTCAGGAACAAAAATAAGTTTGGCTCCAGGAAGAAAACAAATCAAGAGAAAGATATGTCAAGGATACAATGCTTCAATTGTCAAAAGTATGGTCACTACAAGAACCATTGCCCCAAGTTAAAGAAAAGGAAGGAAACACACGAAGCATCAGTTGTCGAAGAAAGGGAACCCTCAAAGAAAACCAAGCAGGACAAAATAAACTTCTTCTTCTAAGACAAGGTAACAATACTCTTCATAGTTCTTATACATACCATGTTTTTGGTATATATCTTGCATATCTATTTTTTAGAAGATAATATGTTCAAAGAGAAACTATGCTTATGGAAGAAAAACAAGATAAGGACTGCTATCACTATGACTATAAGACAAGCTGCAAGATAAGCTGAAATCAGAAAGAAACCTAGAAGAAGTAAAGATAGAAAGAAGTCAACAATCAAGAGGAAATTGGAAAAAGATTTGTAACACTTTGCAGAAGGCAATAAGGATGCAAACGGAAGCGTGGAATCTCCTAGATGGAGGGAGTGGATTATATATTACCAAAATAAGAGCATGCATTCATACATGAAGTAAGGATTAGGAGGGAGATAATCCTATGATCCATTAAAGGTGATAAAGTATATATCCATCATAGAAGCCATGAAAAGCAGTACATGTTCAGTTTGACCTTAGAAGAAGTCTTCTTCGAAAAGAAGCCTTAAAGAATCCCTGGTTATCCATCCACATCCATTATCCTACTATGAAAGGAAGAAGTTGGAATCTTCAGAACATGGAATCTATAGAAAACTCCATGGACTGAAGATCTAAAAAAAAACATGAGGAAGAACATGAAGATTCCAAGAAAGAAAGAAAAGCCAAAACAACCAGTCATTGTATCAAGAATCACAATATTACCAGCATGATATGAACTCACTAAAAAAAATCAAGCAGAGGTACTGAAAGTTGTGATGAAGAATAGTGTATGAAATACTTATGAATGTAAGCATTGCGAAATCTAGAACTAGAGGTTATCCCAGATTGAGGGAAAAAACTATGATGATTACTTGTTCCAGTAAACCAGATATATCTCTACATGAGCCATTATATCGTCCACAATATCCATAGGTTGGAATTGACATCAGATGAATGCAAAGACTGTTCTCCATAATAATTGAACAAAGATCGTATGTAGATCAACCTCAATGCTTTGAGGTATACCAGAAAGAGACCATTGTATGCAGATGGAAGAAGACAACTTGATGGAGAACCTCCAATGCACAACAAAAGCATGATGAAGACTTTCTATAACAGAGATATTGTATCAAAATGATTACTCAAAAGATCAGGATGATGGATTGCCAATCCATGACAAAGATCTCATGATGGTAGAAGAAGTGCCACATGGATATGTTCCAGTTTAAGCCTTTCCACAATGTTATGAGCTAATGAGAAACAAAAGATGAATCCAAAAATGACACATTATATTGATCAAAACTATATGAAGCCTTCAGAGAAAACCAGTGTTCCAGAAATACCAAAGTACTTTGAGATCAAGCATCACATTCTCCATGATTAAGTCCAGAAAAGAGAAATGGTTCTCCAATACATACATATATATCTCCACAGATGAGAAGATAAGCAGACATTTTGGTAAAGCCTTTGTCCAAGATGAAAGAGTTTGCATACTCAAGTTGGAGCTCGTGGAGATGACTTCTCGATTGAAAAAGGAAGAGATGACTCCCAAGTTGGGAGGGAGCACTGATGTGTTATTGATTTATGGACAGTCATTTTTCAGTTCGAAAAATGGTCCAGGATGAGCAGTTCCTTTCCAGTTCGGAAAGTGGTTTGAGATTTCTGACTGACATGCATTTTCCAGTTCGGAAAATGGTCCAGATCGAACAACTATTTTTGTAATGAAAATGGTTCGATGTATTGTTGATGTACCATAGACATCGATTTCCCATTGTGGTTAACATGGGGAATGGTCTAGGACAGACTCTCTTCTTGATGGTTAATCAAGAAGACTGGTCTGCCTCGTCGGACAGTCATTCTTTCGAAGCTCACAATTGTGAGAAGTTTCAAAGAATGGTCTGTTTTGGACGTTGGTGCAGGACAGACATTTCCTTAGGAAATGGTCTGAACAGTCATTCCCTAGGGAAGATTCATTCTCTCCAGGTTTCACTTTGTTTAGTGCCGGAGGAATGGCCCAGATAGGTGAATGGTCCAGGTTCAACAATCAGGACAAGCATTCCTTAGGGCAGACTCATTCTCTCCAGGTTACACTTTGTTTAGTGTCGGAGGAATGGACCAGGGTGGGGAATGGTCCAGGCTCAGAAATCAGGACAATTATTCTTTCTTGCTTGAGAAGAATAGTCTAGATAGCTCATCATTGATCTTTGTCCTTATGAGGGAAGATGCTCTTCCAGATCTCACAGATGTCAGTGGAAGAATGGCCCAGATGATTCAGTTTATATCATAACATTGTTTCTGTGCAGGTTGATATCAGATGATTGTTATGAAAATTGTATGTCTCTAGACAGTAGATGTATACTACTATGGTGGATGTGTTCCATTGTTTATGTCTATACGTCACTGATCAAGTACCTGTGTGCTACTTGGTATGGTAGTGTACCACTGGATTGTAGTTGTGTACTACTATGGATAGACATAGTTGTGTTCTATTGAATGATATTGTTTTGATTGCCTTGAAGACTATTAGCAGTGTTGGAAATGATTATCAGCTAGATAGATGATCAATGGACATAGATTTTCCAGACGGAAAATGGTTCAGGACATTTATTCTTCTAGGACATATGTTCGGATTAGAAGAATGGCTCTTGTGTCACTCTGTGGAGTGAGTGACTTATCCAGCATCATGTCTAATTACTCAGATGGAGTATGGTTTCGAGAGATGATGCAGCTGATGACACGGATGGTGATGATGGTGCACATGATCTAGTCGTGGGATAGTCTATACAACTATGTTGATGCTATCGGGTGAATGGTATGTTTTTGCTCAATACCATTACCTATAATACCTCCCTAGCTAGGAGGGAGTGTTGATATTATGGTAGTTGCGGGAGGTATTTACCTCCACGTGTAAACCTAACGAGAATAGAATATTCCAGGAAGCAAGAAGAAACCCTATTGAATTGGCTAATAACCCTAGAAGACAAGTTGGATCAAGAGGATAATTTGTATTAGGTTATTAGCCTCCAAGAGAAGAAGTCGGACATAAGAAATATTATATACTAAGTAAATAGGCACCCAGAATGAGAAGTCGGCCCAGGAAGTTAGCCAGAATTAGTATAAATACAAGAGGTCAATCTTCATTCCGGTAGGCATTTCTCAGGACTACAGAGCTCACTTGTGTGCAGTACAGTTAGCCAGTTTGTGCACAAGTTTGGAGGAGAAGTTGTCGTTGCGGTTGTTGTAGCTAGCAGATCACGTTTTGGCTTAGAATTTCTCTTGGTTATGGTTTGGACTATCTGATCAACTCTTGTTTGGTGCGCTATCCTTGGAGAAAGGTGCGCTACCCTTTGTTTGGCTATCTAGCCTAGGGTTTGCTTCCGGAGTGATTCTCTGTCAAGGTTAAGGTGCTCGGAGGGTGGCTTCGACCTATGGTTGGGTGACAATAGTGATATTGTCTACGGTAAAATGAGCACATCCATCATATTCTAACACCACAAACCCTTTATTAGGGGCTTTCTCTCAGGCTTGTAAGTTGAGAGTAAGACTTCACATAGTTGCTATATTCCACATCTCACAGGTTTGTAGGCTGGAGGATGTCTTCTATAGATGCAATCATTAACAAGGGGTTGGTGGCTTAGTCGTTTGGAGCAAGGGATCAATGATCATTTTCTAGGCATTAGTGGTTAGTGGTTAGGCATTCAAGATTAGTAGTTTGGCATTGATTGGTTAATGGTCAATGGGTCTGTGGTTTTGTATGCTAGTGGATTAGGATTTAAGGGTTAATGGGCTAGTGGTTTTGGGGTTGTGGATTAGAATTTAACAACCAATGGGTTAGGGTTGTGGGTTTAGTGGTTGTGGGTTAGCAGTTAGGAGGTTAGGGGTTTATGGGTTGAGCATTAATGGGTTACAAGTTAGGGGTTAGTGGTCAAGAGTCATGGGTTTGTGTTTAGTAGTTAAAGCTATAGGGTTAATGGTTAGGGGCTAGGAGATAAGTTCAAATATGCTTAGGGGTTAAGGTTTTTATTAGTTAAAGGGTGGGAATTATAATGGTTAGTTGTTAGGTTTTATAGCTATTAAGGGTTAAGGGTGATAAGGATTGGGGGGTTATACGTGTTATAGAGATTATGGTTATAGAGGATAAGGGTTAAAGATGATGAAGGTTATAGGGGTTAAGTATTGAAATGGTCATATCGGTTAGGAGTTCGTGGTTTGAAATTATAAGTGTTAAGTGTTAGGAATTATGTGTTAAGGGTTAGGAGTTAAGGGATATAGGTATGTGTTGAGTACATAACACATCC
The DNA here is from genome assembly GCA_000966675.3 of Picea glauca. Lineage (NCBI taxonomy): Eukaryota > Viridiplantae > Streptophyta > Pinopsida > Pinales > Pinaceae > Picea > Picea glauca. Next base: position 18,091 of record JZKD02S2165365.1, read on the forward strand.
TAAGATTTTAAAATTTTGGGTTCCACTTTTTCCAAGATTTTTTTGCAAGTAGTTTCACATTTGCATGTTGTATCCATATTTTGTTTTATGGATTTCATGCATTTCATATTATTAAAAAAAAACATTAACCAAACAAAAAAAACGAATTTCAAATTCTTGAGCTAAATTTGAAGAAGAGTGATCCTTATCGGCGAAGTGAAATAACTTTCATCATTGATCCAAAGTCACTTTTGAGCACCGATAAATAACATTGATCCAAAGTCACTTTCAAGCACCAATAAACATCATGAGTCAAAGTCACTTTTGGGTATCAATAAATGATTGATGAGTTAAAGTAAAGGGTGGGCACCAATGCCAAGGTGAAAGTGATGGATCAACACCAATGAGCGAAAGGGTTTTTTTGTCGACGAGAAAGAAAGATTCAAGCACCAAGGTAAAAGCGGAATTCAAGCGCGGACATGTGAGTAAAATTAAAGCATCGGTTCTAAAGTGGATTGAAGTCACTGATATGTTCAAGTGGAATTATTTCTCCAATCACCGATATTATTGTGCTTGATTTGGATAACTTAATTATAAATTTTAACTCCGGTTTGATTATTGATTCATCGTTTGCATGCATTTGATCTAGTAGTGTGAGAGTGAAGCATTGCAGAGTATATTTCCTTCCCTGATATTTTAGTGGGGTTTTCAATTGGGTTGGAATTATAGCCAATCAAATTAATATCATGATTGAAAGAGCACAAAAGGCTAAGGAAATAGTTTACAATTCCACCTAGTGAACTCGTTGACTTGACTGAGGATGAAGAGATTGTTTTTAAGGAAAATGATAAGGCTAAAAATGTTGCTCTTTAAGAAACTAAACAAGTTCATAAGCTAAAGGTAAAGAAAGCCTTGACAAGGGTAAAGAGCCAATGATAGAGAAACTTTATATCCCAAGAAGTCTTGAGAACAACATATCATGGGGTGACTATCAAATTCCAGAGCCCCTGGAAGAGGTTGTTTATCTAGACTCAGTTACTTATAATTACCAAAGGAAAACTATTGTCAAAGGAAGATAGGAAATAAAAAGAGTGGATGTAGATAGGTTTGTACTATGTACTGCCAATGACTATTTAATGGACCTTAAAAAATCCAAAATCAGACAATTGGTTTATGTTGGAGTGACAATTTCTCATGCCACTATTAACAAAGAAAAAAGAGAAATATGACGAGAGTGAATATGAGAGCATAAATAAAGAAATTACATTTCTAAAAAACCAAGTAGCTTACTACAAAGGAACTCAAGACTCTATAACTAAATTCAGTGAAGGTATTCTTGAGGAGGATAAGAAGGATGTTCAAATCAAATAGAATTTATAGCTAAAGTGATGGATCTTCAAGAAGAAACCATGCAGTTATTAGTGGTATACAAGGAAATATTAAGATGGAATGTGAAGCAAGCCAAAGTATAGGATCAAATAGAGTATATTAAATAAATTCATATAGCTCGTGGAATATAATATCATGGGATCAAAATCCTAACTGAATAAGAGTTAGCTAGAATGGATAAGGTTGTATGATATTAGGGAAAATTAGTTGAAGTGTCATGGAATCAAGTCAAAGAGGAGTGGTAAGCATATGCTAAAGTGTGGAGTTGTGTGGAGGACACCATGTCACAAAGCCACCTGCCCTGTTTTGGTTTGCTCGAGGAATTTCGTCCAACAAAAGAACTAATCGTTGAATTCAAGGAAATCTCTAGGAAAAGAGAGGCTAACCTCGGGAGTGTAGCTTTTATAGAGAATAACCACATTCATAAATTTCTTGTTAGGGAAATCCAGAGAACTATTACGCTAGAGTCAGTGATTCCAAAGTTAGAAAGTTAAATTGAGAGATTCATGCACGGGAGTATCAGTCTCAGTTTACGGATGGATCAACATACTTTGCCTCACTTAAACTTATGTTAAGAATTATTTGAGCGGTGGGGAAGATATGATGTTGAAGATGCAAATGTTAAGTCACCTAGTGAACCAGAACCATAACAACATGCAAGCTTTAAGGTTGTTTTTAATTTTTTTTTCTTTATGTTATTTTAAGATGTATTTTTGCTTATAAATTAGAAAATTGACCATATAGGAAAAGGTCTTTTGACTCTGAGGAAATGATATATGAATTGTAGCAATGAATNTTCGGTACATATCTTGCATATCTATTTTTTAGAAGATAATATGTTCAAAGAGAAACTATGCTTATGGAAGAAAAACAAGATAAGGACTGCTATCACTATGACTATAAGACAAGCTGCAAGACAAGATGAAATCAGAAAGAAACCTAGAAGAAGTAAAGATAGAAAGAAGTCAACAATCAAGAGGAAATTGGAAAAAGATTTGTAACACTTTGCAGAAGGCAATAAGGATGCAAACGGAAGCGTGGAATCTCCTAGATGGAGGGAGTCGATTATATATTACCAAAATAAGATCATGCATTCATACATGAAGTAAGGATTAGGAGGGAGCTAATCCTATGATCCATTAAAGGTGATAAAGTATATATCCATGGTAGCAGCCATGAAAAGCAGTACATGTTCAGTTTGACCTTAGAAGAAGTCTTCTTCGAAAATAAGCCTTAAAGAATCCCTGGTTATCCATCCACATCCATGATCCTACTATGAAAGGAAAAAGTTGGAATCTATAGAAAACTCCATGGACTGAAGATATAAAGAAAAACATGAGGAAGAACATGAAGATTCCAAGAAAGAAAGAAAAGCCAAAACAACCAGTCATTGTATCGAGAATCACAAAATTACCAGCATGATATGAACTCACTAAAAGAAATCAAGCAGAGGTACTGAAACTTGTGATGAAGAACAATGTATGAAATACTTATGAATGTAAGCATTGCGAAATCCAATACTAGAGGTTATCCCAGATGGAGGGAGAATACTATGATGATTACTTGTTCCAGTAAACCAGATATATCTCTACATGAGCCACTATATCCTCTACAATATCCATAGGTTGGAATTGACATCATATGAATGCAAAGACTATTCTCCATAATAATTGAACAAAGATCGTATGTAGATCAACCTCAATGCTTTGAGGTATACCAGAAAGAGACCCTTGTATGCAGATGGAAGAAGACAACTTGATGGAGAACCTCCAATGCACAACAGAAGCGTGATGAAGACTTTCTATAACAGAGATATTGTATCAAAATGATTACTCAAAAGATCAAGATGATGGATTGCCAATCCATGACAAAGATCTCATGATGGCAGAAGAAGTGCCACATGGATATGTTCCAGTTTAAGCCTTGCCACGATGTTATGAGCTAATGAGAAACAAAAGATGAATCCAAAAATGACACGCTATATTGATCAAAACTATATGAAGCCTTCAGAGAAAACCAATGTTCCAGAAATACCAAAGTACTTTGAGATCAAGCATCACATTCTCCATGATTAAGTCCAGAAAAGAGAAATGGTTCTCCAATATATATATAT
>JZKD02S2165365.1:29891-42774 GCA_000966675.3 Picea glauca
GTTCACCATCCCACAAACTGAAATAAGGAGGTACAAGGACGACACTAGCGAGGATCAAGCATCGTTTAAAAGGTATGTCACTTGTACCTCTCTAAACTATTTTATATGACAATGAAGTCTAAGGTGAAGTGTGTATTATGTCTTGTTTTGTTCTAGCTTCCTATGGAAGTTAGGGAGATCTATTTGTGTCCACACTTACCGATTAGTTCGATAAAAAATTTACCCGACTTCTTAAAAATGGTTACAACTATGTATGGGACAACACTGCCAACCAAACCTTTGAATCTTTGAAACTCGTCTTGACCCATACACCACTTTTGTTTCCACCTGATTATTATCGCGATTATTTCTTGTACTTAGTTTTTTTGGACTCTACAATTGCTATGGTTCTCATCCAAGAGGATGATTCGTATGATGAACATGTTATATACTATTTGAGTCGAAGTCTCACGACCACTGAAACCAAATATTTACATGTGCAGAAACTAGCCTTGGCAGTTGTTCAAGTTGTTCAATGTTTTCGTCACTGCATCTTATTACACAAAACCACAATCATTTTCGATTGCAACCCCATGCAACACATCCTTACTCAAAAATTGTTGGGGAAAAATACTCTAAATGGATAGTTATTCTACAAGAGTTTGATTTGGAGTTTGATCACGCCAAGTCAAAGACGTCTTTGGTTTTTGTCGAGTTGATATGTGACCTTCCTTCTACTGAAACATAAATTGTGGCAGAAGATTACTTTCCTGATGAATCTCTCTTTCTAATCATTTCTAACGACATATGGTATGGAGAAATTATCATTTATCTCTAAACCCAAACATTTTGGCCTAATATTTCTAGTACAGATGATCGTCATATTCGGTATCAAGCCCGTCAATACATTATCCTTGGTGATACCGTTTATCACCATGGTATTGATTTCATTTTTAGACTATGTCTCGCCTATGATGAAGCTGAGAAATCTTTGAATGACTATCATTCTGGAGCATGTGGTGGTCATATGTCTGGGTATTCCACTGCCCAAAATATCTTACGAGTTGGTTATTTATGGCCTTCATTGTTTAAGGATTGCATTATTTCCATCCAAAAATTCCACGCTTGTCAAACCTACAACAATAAGATACGATCTCGTTTTGCTCCCTTACACCCTGTAGTTTTCATTGGTCCATTCGCTAAATGGGGCATTGACTTCATGACATGTAACCCTCACTCGCCCAGGGGGCATGGATACATCATCGTAGCCATATATTATTTCACTAAGTGGGTTGAGGTGATGCCTACATTTGATAATACCGGAAAAGCTGCAACATTATTCATATTCAATCATATCATTACTAGATTTGGTATCCCTCAAGCCATTGTCACTGACCATGGTAGCCACTTTCGCAACTTCATGATGTTTGAACTTACCAAGAAGTTGGGTCTTCAACATGAAAACTCAACCCCTTATTATACGTAGGCCAATGGTCAGGTTGAAGCAATCAACAAAGTTATCACTACTATGCTTCGATGGATGGTAGGAATTCACAACTCAAGTTGGTACACGATGATTTTCTCGGCATTATGGGCCTATCGAAAATCCGTTAAGTCTGCCACGAGGTTCACACCTTTCCAATTAGTATATAGTATTGAAGCAATTTTGTCAATCGAATGTGAAATCCCATCTTTGAAACTAGTTGTTGAACTTCTCCCTAACACCTCAGCTAAAGAGGAATGTCTCTTATATTTGATGCAAATAGATGAGACTTGCCGTAATGATTCCTTAGTCATTGAAACTCATAAAAAGTGTGTCAAAGCTCAATATGACAAGCATGTCAAACCATGTGTATTTTTTGAGGGTGATTTGGTTCTTCTCTATGAACAAGATTGTGACTTATTAGGGGCCAGTCAATTTGAGTCCATGTGGCATGGACCTTATATTGTGAAATGAGTGTTAGAGAAAGGGACTTATGAACTGATATATTATGGTGGAATTCCTTTGAGTGAACCTAGGAATGGGATTTACTTGAAGAAGTACTATGCTTAAACTATTTTTGCATAAGTGTTGTGTATTTTTAGTGTATCATACTCTTGTGTGCTTTTTCATTTTTGGTTCCGTCTTTTAGCTGCTTACCTTGCATTGTGCTTGGTTTCTAGATTTCAATGTCTTCTCTACCCTATATCGGTTTCGTTGATGGTGTTAGTCACAATACTAAAAAATTAGTGTATGTTTCTTGGGAAATCTATGCACCTACTGATGAATTGATCAGTCTAAATGGTGTTTTCCTTGGTCGTGCAACTAATAATATCATGGAATACAATGCAGTTATCGAGTTGTTAATTTATGTCATTTCATTTGGAATCTGTCATCTTATTGTATGACTTGATTCACATTTAGTAGTAGTACAGTTGAATAACATTTATTCCATCCAAAGTCCTACTTTGTTAAGGGTATATTTACGAATCTGCCTCTTGGAAAGACATTTTGATTACATTGAGTATCAACATATTCCTAGATGTCTAAATACATTGATAGATGCATTGGTTAATTATGTGTTAGAAAGACATTTGATACATTTATAAACCCAATCACACTTTTTATGAAAACAAGTAAGCTGGTAGGAAATTTATATTTATAACGATAAAAGTTACAAAAAAGTGTTTGTCCAAAGACCAAAATATCAAAAAGTGAAGCTCATGGATTCATGTACAAAAATCATCAAGGATGTTTCTCGTTGTAACAAGCGACTACCCATGTCACTTTATGGAGAAGTCGACCAATTGATGCAAATACACCAATTGTGTGGCACTGATATTTCCTAGGAAGTTCATCCACCATGGCATCAGGGTCATTCATGGTTAATCCCTTCAGGTTATGTTCAATAGCCTCGAGATCCGCAGTAGCTACCCCTACTACAACACCTCTCTCTCCTCGCCTATGGATGGAAGATGATCTCGAAGGACGATAAGGCCCCCCATCTGCATTATTGAGAGCACTTGATTAGTCTTAGATAGATGACACAAAAAAAAAATTATATAATTAAAATATCAAAAATATTATATAAACAAAATTTTCCTTCTTGCCTATGTCCTCCCACTGAGATCCCTCATGAAGAGCTAGATCATGATCCCCACGGAAATCCGTCCCGACATATGCATAGTCTTCCACCATGAGTAGTTGATTCCTCAGCCATTGGAAGAAAATATCGTCATACTTGACGATAGGAACGCCACCATGATGAGCCATTAGATCCACCCACCTCTTCATCTATGGATATTGTGGAGAGGGAATACCCCACTCCACCTACAGACATAGGACAAGAACTCTCTCCAAGAAGGACACCAAAATGGACCTATATCCAAACTGTTTCAACTGACCATTTTGGCACTTTGTGAGTTATTTTTTCATGCTTTTCAGGACACCCTCACACTAGTTGAAGTCTCTAGGTTCCATGCACTCTATTGCATACTAAAAATGGATTTGAAAATCCATATGGGAAGCTGCACTCCCTGCCATGCGGGTAATGGTATGAAGGATGGTCTGCAATGATAAATCCCGAAAATTTAATTGTTTTTATATTTTATCCATGCCCTAAAGTCTAACCAGCTTTGTGAAGTGTTGACTATTGCAGATTAAAAGGTCTAGGGATGAGATGTTTAAACAGGGGTCCGCCCTTTTTGAATTGTTTTTGCATATTTTTCTTATGTACAGATGTTTTTAGGGTTTTTTAGGAAAAACTTCGAGCAGAGTCTTAATTCTTTCTCACACTCGTGAAACCATGAGAATGTAATTGAGTAATCTTTTGTTGTTTTTTCAAACTCGAATTGGTAATATGAAAAATGAAACCTATGGAGTATTATTTAAGCTCTTTTCAAGCTCCCTAAACATGAAAACATGGTCGAGCGACCTTGTTCTTTTCACGCTCGTAAAAGTATTTGAAGAAAATCTCTGAAGAGTGGTAGGTTATCTCTTTTTCAGTTTCATTGGAATAACTTACAAAAAGGGACCTTATGGAGTTCTCTTTAAGTGTTTTATAGACTCTATAAAAATTAAAAACCCTTGAGTTTTCTTTCTTTGGACTCATTAAACAAACATCGAAAGACCCATATGGGATTGAACCACTCCTTCTTAGGGTTCGTTAAACATACTCTAAGGGACTCATCTGAAGGAGGAGCTTACATTTACAAGCATATGTTGTCCTCCTCAAACTTGCGTAAAAATAAAGAGGTACTCGCCAGAAATGGTGGGGGGGAATTGGGAAAGAAATGTGTCTTTGTATTTGTGTTAGTGGAAGTAATAATCGCTCTTGAACGTGACACCCCCTTCATCGTTGTATTCGGGTTGGGAAATCCATTTGTCTCTCATTTGAACATCTACAAGTTCATATGTTGGGTCCTCCTTGAGTCAATATTGCCAAGACAATAATCGTGTCTTTCATATGTTCAAGAGAAGTCCAACCTAAACAAGCCTTTTATCAAGTCGTCCATCTACAGTTATAAATTTTCTACCATGTCGACCTTCCTTGAGTCAGTTTTGAATCACTTCATACTCTGATCTACTTTAAATTTGTTACATATTTCATGTCATTGATGGGAGATACATCAAGGCCCTCCTATGACAAGTCTTTTCCTGTCGACTTCAACTCATTATCCAAGAACAAGATTTAGAAATCATTTAGTACCTTAGATCCTGCATGCCTCAATGGCAGGCTTCTTTGCTTTCAACTGTGGATTCACATCATTAACCCTTGATTGGAAGATTCCATCGAGTGTTCGACTTCAACTCATTTATTCACATTCGTTGGATTGTACTAGAGTACCTTGGAATTCATTTACATCAATGGTGATTTCCCTCGCACTTGCTAATGGTTTTCATTAATGATCGGTAATCAAGTGGTTTCTACCATGTTCAACTTCGACACATGTAATCACATGGCTAGATTCGTACTTAGAGACGATGGAAATGAAGACCCTGGATCTCATCATCTTAGTCCAGGTTGCGACAAAGTATTCATAATTTTTTACTCACACATAGATCCATTGTGTATGTCTTGTGGCTATGTCTGAATTTGAATTCTTTTAAAGCATAGATCCACAGTGTATTTCTAGTGGCTATGTTGAATCATGATGACATGGATCCACAATGTATATATAGTGGCCATGAATCAATTGACACTTATGATTAGAGTCACTTGTAGTCTGAGCATGGGAATGCCTACCTCAGAAGATGGTATGTTATTATGTAGATGCTTAATTATTTGCAGGTTTCTGATCGATGCACTCCTTGTTTTTGACACACACATTCTACAAAGTATTTCAGAGGTCACAAGTTCCAGTTTCATACTTTGGGGGGCATTCTGTTACACATTATTTTTGTCACCTTAGTGATCAACTAACAACATGTGCTCATGCTCCCTAAAAATATTAAAAGAGACTTTCTCCATGATAAAAGTGGTTCTCTTTTCCTCTTTCAAAAACTATAACAAGGAAGGTCATCGCACCTTGTTGTATTCATGGGGTGCAACGATGCCTGATCATCGCACTCTGCACTAAAACTGGACGGTGACGTCATCGCAAGATGCTTATGCATAGGGTGTGACGATCCTTAAGCAAAGGAAAAGTCAAAATTCATGAATGTTCTATAAGGGAATCTTCTAGAAAATGAGGTGGCCTCTGATCGGTTTGGATCTTACTCATTTCTCTGATTTAGTGGGATCATCCTAATTCCCTCATCCATCTCTCTTTGACCCTATATAAAGAGGGATCTCTTATGGAAAAGTCTAAGGTTTGCAAGGGCTTGCATATGCATGAAGAGTTCTACTACAGATTATGATTGAGAGATTTGTTTTAGTTCTCTAAGTCAGATTATGGATCTTCTTCATCAAAGGCATTGGAGCAAAAGTGTGTGTGTTGGAGAAAAGAACCATTGAAAGGGGACCTTGAAACATCAAGGCATGGGTTGTATTCTCCACTTTCCATTTAATATAATGCATCAATATATGTCTTCCCTATAAATGTGTCTTAACTTTTATTGTATAACTCATTGATCTTATACATGAAATTCATTGGAATATACATATCTTTGTTTTCCCTCTCTTTGTTGATTTGTGTTTCTTAAAATAGGTTCACCGTCCTGCAAACTCAAATAAGGAGCTACAAGGATGACACTAGCAAGGATCAAGCGTCGTTTAAAAGGTATGTCCCTTGTACCTCTCTAAACTAGTTTATATGACAATGAAGTCTAAGGGAAAGTGTGTATTCTATCTTGTTTTGTTCTATCTTCCTGTGAAAGTTAGGAAGATTTGTTTGTGTCCACACTTACCGAATAGTCCGATAAAACTAGGATCCCCTTATTAAATTTCGAGTGGATCTAGGACACACAAAAAAAAAAAAATCTATTTTATTATGGATTCCCTTATGATCACAATAGTGTGCCCAAATACAATTATCTCTTAACAATGAGATATCAAACTTTAAATCAAGATGCTCATGTGACAAAAATATCTTACAAAACTCTTCAAAAATTTATACCAAACTCTCATCAAGAATTCAACCCCTTTTTACATTAAAAAACATTTATCAATCTCTGTAACACTCATCGAGGCTTTAACCAATCCAAATAAATTTGTTTTTATCTTTATTAGTGAAGTGAAGAGCACATATCATGCTTTGTTAATACAAGCCTTCAAATGTTTTGATAAAAAATGCAAAAACTATCTACTCAAAACAAAAAAACAAATAGTGTATTTTCGACCTGTAGGAGTTCAATGCCAAACCAAGCATATTTTTAACTCACCATTATTATTTTTGTGAAATATTTCAATCATATACCTCCTTTATTATTTTGACAAGTTTCTTGTGTGATGTCTCTTGGATTCCCTTTACTTACACATTACATGTGTATGGAATTCCAGTGATGCATTTATCAACTATGGAAGCATCGCTTCTTTGAAATGGGCCAATGTTTATGCCAATGTCATTGCCATCATTCCAGATAAGGAGGAGCGATGAAGGATTGGTAGTATGACTCGAGGGCGGGCAAGAAGATCTGGATCTGAAAATGTTGGTACTTCATCAAATGTATTGCAAGAGATCGACGATCCGAGAATGGCGCTGAAATCGAGCAAATTGTTGCATGAGATCGGTGATCAGAAAATAGTGTTGACATCGAGGAAATAATTGCATAATATTTGTGGCAGACAGATCGTGGATCTCCTTTCTGTTCACGTGATTATGCACGTGGGAAATTTCAAAATCGCTCACTTAACAGGGTGAAACCCTAAATCATTGGCAGCTTGAAGGCTCAAAATCTGTTGGCAGCTCGACAATCTGTCTAAATTCAACTTGTTGGAAGTGTTGGAAAAACATCTCAATGGCTCATTTCCTAAAGACATGTGCAGAGAAAGAAACCTGTAGTACTTTCTTACTCTTACAACTCTTTCATGGGGGAATTGCATCTCTCATACGAGGCCTGCAAAATCTTGGTAGGTTTCAGAGTCAATAACAATAATCTCAGCGGTAGAGTGCCCAATGGAATCTTGGGTTTGCCCAATGTTAATATTATTGATCTGAGTTTCAACAATTTTGTACATGGAATTAATGTCAAGATCAGGAATGCAAAGATTTTATTCTAGTTGACCATTCACAACAACCAATTCTTCGATAAATTGGTGGTACAATTGAGAATTGAAGTGAATAACAATCAGTTTACGAGTCAATTTCCAAAGGAAATTGAAAGGTTGAATGAGTTGAATGCATTGTATCTGTGGGAAAATATGTTGAAGGGAGGGAGGGATCCATTCCAKATGAAATTGACTCCTTCAAATCTCTTAGTGTCTTAAATCTTGCGATCTTTGCAGGCAACTTATAGTGAAACTYACGCAAAACAGTYCAAAGAKATTTCTTCTCAAAATCACCGAGATTCRAAGTCGCAGTGCAGATCCAAAGATGAATATGAATTCAAATGTTSTRATCTGGAAAATCTATGYTTATTTTMTAGCTTTTACATGCATCAATAACATCTGCAAATTGACTAGACARTAAATTGTCTTAAGTGCATCTTCATTCAATCGATTTCATACAAATTTGACCAGTGTGAACCATGCACATATGCACTCACACCTATGTGAATTGGTCTCTTCATTGTGTGTGTGTGTTTTTTTTTAATACACAAACTGGTTTATTTTTTCATAAATTCAATAGCTTCACAAACAAAGTTTGGATACTATGTCGAATGAGTTCGCCTCTTACATGAACATATTTTATAACAATCAAAATAAGCAGCCACACATACTAAGAAGTCGATCGATTGTTTGACGTTGACTTGATGAGATCGATTGCAGATCTTTCTTGTTGTTGCCTTATGTGTTCATCTAATGATTGCCACAGAGCACTCCCATGGTGTAAACCAAGATGCCATAATGGTGTTTACTTTCATCTGATGCGTGAGTTGATGAGTCCTTTGAAGGCCATGGGCTCTCTCTTCCTAGATCGATCCACATCACCAAATCCGATTTTTAACATCTGTTACTCCATATTCATGGCATTCAGGTTCATATATGTGACTTTAGATGATCTAAATGAGGAGCAAGATTTCCTTTTTTGTTGCCCCTCACTTTCGATGGAAAACTACTATAACATTCTTCAGTCACTTAAGACCAAATATGTTATGATACCAATTGATAAAATATAGAGAAGAACAACAAGATGATGGAAAAGGCTCACTATCCAACTCTTAATGTATTCACACCAATGGTACATATTTATAGTACAATGGGTGATACCACCCCATAGAGATATTTTACTAGATCCTAAAATCGTGCATGATTATTAGGCTAGGCTATCTTAACTAACTCATTAGTCATCACTTGAGGATATATTACTAATATCCTAAATGAATAATACAAATGTAGGTGACAATTAGACTTAGTGATTGGTTAAGGTAAGCCATAGGCTAACAAACCCTATCTCTAGGGTTTCACCAATTCTAATTTTTAATGTTGTAATTAATTTCAAGAATTGATAAAAACCTTAAATAAACCACAAGAATGTTAGATAATACCATGGGGAACCATCCAATAGTCTATTTTCCTTCCAGGGTTAGAAAATCATCAATTTATCACAAACCCTTGGACAAAGATGTCTAGAAAGTAAAAGTAAATCATTAACTTTATTCTAGACAATGAAATAAATATTTACGATGGTTAATATATTTTATATTTTTTGTATTTTTGCATTATAAAGAAATAATTGAGAATTTATGGTTTTGTTTCGTGAATGGTGGGAGTTAGGGCTTAGCCTTATCTCCACCTAAGGCTTATGGGGTCAAAAAGTATGCCCCTCTAAAGATTAGTTATCCCCATTTATGGATTAAAACTAGAAATTGTGGCCACAAGTAAAATGGGGTTTGGATTTTGTAATCCTAATGGGGGCATTACGCTAGAAGAGAGACGACCTAAAGCAATAGAGGATAGTTTCTTGAGGTGACAGTGGTGACCTTCCTAGAGGTTTCCCTTAGATTGTACCTAGTGGATTAGGGCTTTCATGAGCATGTACAAATTGGGCGATAACAAGTCCTAAGGAGAAAGTGAAATATTTCAAACAACAATTCACTACATTTTAAAATAAGTTCCAAGAAGGTGTTTCCCCTGCACAAGAGTTGCAAATTTAAGTTTTATGCTAATGATTTACCAATACTGATTTGAATTTTGTTAAACAAGTTGGTAGGAACCCCTTAACACTAAATTTTGAAGAGGCTAAGAAAATTGAATTAAAAATGAAAGGGTGTAAAGAAGGTCAAACAACTCTAGGAAAAGGAAGTAATACCACCTAAAAAAAATCTTATTTTAACTAGACCATATACAAAGCAACCCAAAAAAGGTAAAGAGAAAGATTACATGGACATGGAAAGAATCTATAGGATGATTAAGAAGTTTTCGAATGAAATAATTGATATGAAGAGAAATTATGGTGAAGGAACCTCAAATCAAAGCTATTGAACCACCTCCAGAAAATTTAAACATTGACTTGGAAAAAGTAGCCATGGATAATTATTGTAACTATCATCAAGCTAACCATTCTAAGAAGACATGTCTGCAATGGATCAATGCGATGAATTTGGTAGCCAAAATATTGTTGGAGGTTGTGCACAGGTTGAGGAATTTGATGAAAAATTGGAGAGAGATTTGGAAGAGGAATCACTTGAACAGACTCACTGTTAATGTTTAAGACATTATTATAGTTCTGTGCATTTCAATAGATAACAATAGCATAATACAAGATCACTGAGAAATACACAATCACAAGAGACACAACATTTATCCTGGGAAACCCTCTACGGGAAGAAAACCCAGCAAAACTTCCTTATTATAGATAGCCAATACAATGCCAAGATATAACTTAAGCAATACAAAATATCTTCTCCCAAAGATGTGCCACTCTCTCTCTCTCTTCTCCAACTGCAATTCTGAAACTTGTCTCTCAATGAGCAAGTGAGGTGTGTGTCTAAGTGAGGCGCTAGCCTCCTTATTTATACAAGACTAGCACGCGTGGGAGTGTCCTTTCACTGGAAGGGACGACTTCTTCTTCTGGGTGGTTATAACCACTTTATTATATTATGGGGCCTGTTTGATATATTCTAGGGTCGACTTCTTATTTTTCCTTTTACAATTACATTATGACCAATCCGCAAAAGGGGATTTGGTCCTTTTACAATAGCCTACATGATCAATCCACAATGGGGATTGATCCAATGAATAATATATCAAATAATAATAAGAATACACTTTGTGATTACATTATTTCAACACTCCCCCTTAACAAGAAGGGTATTCTTCAACAACATCAGGCGAGAGAGAGTGAACAACATCATAAACGGCATCAAGTGGGTGAGAGGACAACATCATAAATATCATCTTGGGACACTGACTGGCGTATCTATAAATCATCGAAAGTTTTCTTCATCGGCAGCATCGTCATTCTCAAAGGAATGCAATCATCATCTACATCAATATGTATTAGTATAAAACTGATACATCATCATCATCACAGCACGAGGCTAGATCATCATAATACAGGACTAGCTTTACGTCACATCTGTCAAGCTAGAAGCTCAGTACTCATCTTGCTTTACGTCACAACAATCAAGCTAGAAGAAAGATACTAGACTAGCTTTATGTCACATCTTTTCAAGACGGAAGCACAGTACTAGTATCATCTCAACGTCTTGCTTTATGTCACATAACTTAATCTAGAAGCAAGATACTAGACTGTCTTTACGTCACAGTTGTCAAGCCGGAAGCACAGTACTAGTCTCATCACAACGTCTTGCTTTACGTCACAACCATCAAGTTGGAAGCAAGATACTAGATTGGCTTTACGTCACAACTGTCAAGCCGGAAGCACAATACTAGTCTCATCTCATTGTCTTTCTTTACGTCATAGCAATAAAGCTGAATGAAAGATACTTGTCATGCTTTACGTCATAGCAATCAAGCTGGAAACAGGATACTAGACTGGCTTTACGTCACAGTTGTCAAGCCGGAAGCATAGTTCTTGTCTCATCACATCGTCTTGCTTTATGTCACAGCAATAAAGCTGGAAGCAAGAGATGTCTTATCACAACAACTACTCCCCCTTTCGAGGAAGGTCCTTTCGGACTATACCAAGCTTATCTCAAAAGTGATCAAACTTTATATGAGATAGAGTCTTGGTCAACACATCATCAACCTGTTCATCTGTGCTAACATACTGGAGCTTTATGGCTCCTCTTTGCACCATGTCACGGATGTAATGATATTGGATCTCTATGTGCTTCGACCTGTCGTGGAATACAGGATTCTCTGTCATCTTTATGCATCTATGGTTGTCACATAGGATTGTGGTTGCTTCCATCTCTAGGTCAAATAGACCGGTCAGCAACTTTCGAAGCCATATAGCTTCACAGCTGGTAGAACATGCAGCAATGTATTCTACTTCCACTGTGCTGAGAGCAATGTTGGATTGCTTTCTACTCTGCCATGAGATCATGGCTGAACCCAAACTAAAACAATATCCTTAAGTGATTTTCCTGTCAGAAACACTTCCTGCCCAATCTGCATCAGTATATCCACTCAATGTGAAATCATGATCTCCATCATAGCTGAGACCACAATCTATTGTAACTTTAAGATACCTCATCACATGTTTCGCAGCCACTAGGTGAGCATGTCTGGGTTCTACCAGAAAATGACTCAAGGTGTTCACAGAAAAACAAATGTCTAGTCTGGTGTTCATCAGGTACATCAACGATCCAATAATCTATCTGTACAGCGTGGCATCAATCAATTTTGACGAAGTGTCGACCAGTAGCTTCAGCTTCGCTTCCATGGGCGTATTCATCAGCTTGCACTCCAACATGTAGAATCTCTTCAAGATTTCGATTGCATACTTCCCTTGGTTAAGGAAGATCCTCTTCGGACTCTACCATACCTCAAGACCTAAGAAATAGTGCATTAAGCCGAGGTCTTTCATCTCAAATTCTGAAGCAAGTCTTTTCTTACATTTGGTGATGAGATTTTCTTCTCCAATTAAGAATAATTCATCCACATATAGAAATAGTATCACTGGCTCATCGTTCATAACCTTGAAGTAGAGGTTAGAATCTTCTTTACTCTTGGTAAAGCCCAAGCTCATCAGAAAGTTGTCTATTCGTCCATACCAAGATCTATGAGCTTGCTTCAATCCGTATAAGGCTTTCTTCAATTTGAAAGCATGAGAATTCTTGTTTTCAACTTCAAATCCTTGAGGTTTCTCTATATACACTTCCTCTTCAATGACACCATTTAGGAAAGTTGTCTTCATGTCCATCTGGTGTAACTTCCACTTCATCTTAGCTGCAAGAGCTATGATGGTTCTGATC
>JZKD02S2165387.1:12382-23557 GCA_000966675.3 Picea glauca
AGGTTCACACGTGGAGGTAAATACCTCCCACAGCTACCATAATATCAACACCTGAAACCCTGAATATGGTCAATAATTCGGCCTGGCTGAATAAGGCCTCTGAATCCTTTGAAATTCTCTAGGATGATAGATCTGGCAGTCACAAACCCCTGAGAGAAGTTTTAAGATCAGATCTTAGGTAGAGCCTCCTAGATCTGAGAATCACTGAATCACCAAGACGTCCTCTCTCCTCCAAAATCGTCCCAATCTGCAAATAATGATATGGACGTGGTAACTCCTCAAGAAAGCATCCAAGCTGATGAGCTAGGTCCTGCAAGCAAAACCCTAATGCTGAAATCTCCCAAAGCTCTCTCAATAGGCTGGATCGAACTGTTCCTCAACTAATGGTGCGCCCCTGCTGGAAATCCCTAACTGATACAACCCTGCTGTCCTCCTGAATTGATGATGAATGTAGAATGGTGTGGGTGGAGTATTTCATCCCCGAGACCAAGCTTGGAACACGGTGAGTGGAATCTTTCACCACTGAGTTGTTCTCTAGAGTTTGTAATATCAAAATCCTCAAAACTGTATTCTCAAGAGCATCAACAAGCAAATACCAAAACATCCAAGATGAAATGAGAGGTGTGCCCTAGCCTTTCCTTTATACTTCTTTTCTGTTTCCTTGTTGAGTTAAGTTAACCCCTAGAGTCAACTCCTAACTCAACCTCCAACGCTCTATTCCTTCATTGAGTTACTCCTTTTACCCTTTTTACTTTTTCCTTAAGTCAACTTTAAAATATAACATTAGTTTGGTTGACCTTTCCCCTGCTGTGTGAGACTATGCTCTAGTGGGGATGCCTAGACCACTAGGTCTTCCCAGACCTCTTCATCAAGAGGTGGGGGACATTACATTCTTCAGGGGATTGAAGGGAGATTGAAGAGCTTGGAAGGAATATTGAAGGCTGCCATAGGGAGATTGGAGAGCTTGGAAGGGAGATTGAAGGCTGCCATTTGTGAGAGCTTGGAAGGAGATTGAAGGCTGCCATTTGTGAGAGCTTGGAAGGGAGATTGAAGGCTACCATAGTCATATTCAACAACCATTGGAGAGCTAAAGAGGTAGGCTTTTAAGCCCATTCTTGTTTCTTGTTTTAAAAAAAAAAAAAATCCATGTGTTGTAAACTAGTATATTATGCTAGGTTGAATATTTGAATGTTTTCTTCTCCTACTCTTTCCCATTTCTCCTCCATCATTCTATTGCAGGTAGCAAGTTATTATCAAGGTTCAACAATCATGATGATGATGTCAATGTTGTATGTCATTTTGGTTCCATTTTTGATTTTGATGGTGGTGGTGGGAAGTTCATGTCGAAATACCCATGATAGTGACGAAGAAATAGAAGTGGACAACACATACCAAGGAGAGGAGGAAGGAATGGAAGGGAATGAAGACAATGAAAATAATAGTGATGATCACGATCCCCAAAAATCCAAAGAGAAGCTCACACCTCTGTGGAAGTATGTCACAAGGCTTGGGGGAGGGAAAGGGGGTGGAACCACAAAATTTATATGCCACCATTGTCATACAAAATACACAGGGTCCTATACCCGTGTGGGAAAGAATCTATGTGGAACTATCCTATACCTGTGTGAGAAAGCATCTATGTGGGACTATGTATTAGGATGATGGTAAGAGTATAGGAGTCAAAACCTATGTGAGCGTGCCACCCGAAGTTAGACTCAAACACCAAAGGGAAGAGGAGGTAACACAAAACAAATCCAAAAGACCAAATGTTGAACCTGAGAGTGTAGAAAGAATGTTCCCTGGTCGATCTGCATCCCCCCATGCTAGTGCATTCTCGCCTTCGTCTTTAGGGCATAGAACACTATCATATTTCCTTGACCAAGGTTGTAGAGATGATGTGGATGCAAAATTTTTTCACGGTTCTCTATGCATGTGGTATACCATTCAATGTTCTTCGCTCACCATATTGGTATGAAATGGTACAAGCCATCAATGATGCCCCTAAAAGATATAGGAGCCCCGGGTATGACAAAGCTAGAACCTTGGGACTTGACAGGGAAAGTGCCAAAATCCAAGGTGCTCTAGGAAAACTTACAAATGATTGGAACCGACATGGAGTATCAATTGTATTTGATGGTTGGAAAATTGTGAAAGGCAAGCCTTCTGATAAATTTTCTTTGTGTGTCTGCTAGTGGCACGGTCTTTCTTCCTTTCGGCCCATGGCTACTCAGATCGCTACAAGATAAGTAATAATATTGTAGATGCCTTGATTAAAATCATTCAAGAGATTAGGCCCTACAATGTCATTCGAGTCATCATTGATAATGCTGCTAATTGTAAGGTAGCAGGTGTTGAAATTAGTGCAGCTGCAAGAGCCATTCTCCAAAGGATAGCTAATGCCCTAGCTAAGTTCTAGGCCCCCTAGTACACTCCTGGGGTTCTTGGTTTGGGACCAAGTAGTTAGAGCCATGGCAAAAGACCCTAGTGAGGGCCCCCTGTGTATTTCTGGGGTTCATGGTCAAGGACCAAGCAGTAAGTCCCTAGATGTGTTCTAGGGCCCCTAGATGTGTTCCAGGGAATCCTTGCTTGGTGCTTGGATTGATCCTTGGATGTGTTTCTTGATGGTTGATGATGTAAGTCCCTAGATGTGTTCTAGGGCCCCTGGATGTGTTCTAGGGAATCCTTGCTCGGTGCTTGGATTGATCCTTGGATGTGTTCCTTGGTGGTTGATTATATAAGTCCCTAGATGTGTTCCAGGGAATCCTTCCTTAAATGCTTGGGTTGATCCTTGGTGGATAAGACCCTAGATGTGTTCTAAGGCCCCCAGATATGTTATGGGGTAACCTGGTCTAGGACCAGGTGGTTCTTGGTTGAGTACCAAGGTGTGATGATGTGTGATCTTCTTCTTCTCTCCTGGGATGGTCCATGAGACCTAGGAGTATCTACGAAGATGGACATGACCACATCATTGATGTTTCCTCTTATGCTGGGATGATAAAAGCTTATAAGTTATCATGAGACTTATGTGGACATCTTCCCATTGAAGAAGACCCCTTTGACTTTGTCTTGTTGCCTCTCCTTGCTTGTGCCACGTCCTTCTTATTGTCTTATGTGTTTTGGTTCTTTGTTAGTCACCTTGACTTTGTTGACTTTGCTAATTAATATTTTATAATTAAAATATTAATTATTTTATTTTATATTTTTTAGGGTTTGACTTAATCCTAAAGATAGGGTTAAATTAGAAAACCCTAACCTACCCTTCCTAAACTATAAATAAGAACCTACCCCTCTTTCATTCTTACATTCACACACACTCTTCTTATGGTCTGATTTTCTGTGGCTTCTTCAGTTTGGTTCTTGTCTTGGGTACGACCTCCTTGGTGGATTCTCTTCTTCTGATTTGAGGTGCGGCGTCCTTAAGTTTCTCCCTATTGCTGGCTGGGAGCCTTCTTGCTGATGTGTGGTCTCCCTCTTGCTGTGTAATGGTTGTGCTGCCCTCCTCTTGCTGTGTAAAGGTGCCACAGCCTCCTCTTGCTGTGTAAAGGTTGTGCTTCCCTCCTCTTGCTGTGTAAAGGTGCCACAACCCTCCTCTTGCTGTGTAAAGGTGCCGCTGCCCTCTCTCTCTTGTTAGTGAAGATGCCGCAACCGCCTCCTAGCTCTTCTCCAAGCTGCCGCTAGTTACCCTTGGCTGCCGCTGTCTCCTTGCAACTTTGGCTCTTCTTCTAAGCCATCCGTACCTCTCTCTCCTTGGGTGCTGTCTCTTACTTTGGCTGCCGCTGGTTTTCTCTTTGTGTCACTGCATCACTGTCTTTTAGGGTCTGATAGGACATCATTAAGTCTCAATCTTAGGCTGCCTATTTGAAATATCAGCCCTATAAGTTTTGGCAGATTTTGATTAGGCTTTTTGGGGTTTTCATATTAGTTTTGGCTTTTGGGGTTTCATTTTAGCTTTGAGTTCTATGGGGTTTCTATATAAGCCTTTGCTTGCTGATTGTTCTTGGATTTCTTCTTGGCACACTGTCCACATAAATCATGATGAGATCAAACCCTTGAGGGTTTGATCCATGACCATTACAGCCTTTACTGAGCACACAAAAAAGAGGACAACATCTAACTCCTAAGGTAAATCTGTTCTTTGTTTGATCAATGTAATGTTCAGTTTAGTTTGCTAATTATCAGATCTATTCTTGCTAATGTTTAGAATTGTTTTATTACTATTGATTAGAGCTGTTCATGTTCAGACCTAGCTTAGATTTGATTTTTACATGTTCAGATCTATTGTTTAATTTCTGTGATTGATCTACTTCAGAAATTCGTGTTTTGTTTGCTGATCTATATCTAACGTAGTGAATAAATTTAAAAGAATATTGTTGTTCTAGTTTTCCCTTGAAATTTTAACATGGTATCAGAGCTCAATTTTGGCAGACTTTTGAGCTCAATTTTGGCAGACTTTTGAGCCTGTGTAGATCCACACCTAAGGGTTTGTTTATTCAGATCAGCAGTAAGTTGTTTTATCATTCTTTGAGAGATCTAAATAGTAAATAGCATTATATCTTTGTCTATGCTAGAAATCTTGAGCTATTTCATAACTTTTGGTCAATGGAATTTCTGAGTAAGAACAACTTGTGTGTAGATTATAGAATCTTGTGTTACTTTGAGAAACAGTTGCTTGGGCAAACTAGATTATGATGCCTCTGTTGATATTACCTTTATGAAAAGCAAAATGTTTCCAGTAACTTGTGCTTAAGACTTCTTTCTAAAATCAGCATTAGAAAGAAATCTTTATCCATTTAACATTTGGATTACATGAGGTTTGATCTCTGTTTTAAGGTTTGGCTTAAATCCATAGGTAACAAATTCTGAGTTTATATTCACTAAACACTGTTAAGAAGTACTTCTTGATCTACTTTCATGATATTTGGTGTCAATTTCTAAATCACATTGATCTGGATCTCCTAAGCATCAATGGCTTGGTAGATTTTAGAAATTGAACTTGACTATATGAACTTATCCACACTCTTTGGTAGACTGGTTTTCAAGCTTGATCTAAGTATGTCATGCTATCTCTTGACATGTGATCATATGACAACATCTTATTTTTTCCTTTGACATCAATAAAAGAAATTTAAATGATAGCATGGTAACTCCACACAATCTCTGGAAACTATTAACATAAACTGTGTTAATGTCTAGCATTTCCCATTTGGATTTTTTATTTAGATTGTGTTCTTAAAACAGTAACTTGAACCCAGTAACTTCAAGAGGATAACTTAATGATTTTTGGTTCTGATTTTATTGCGCATGGTTAAACAACAGTGATGTAACACTGAGGTATACCACTGAGATTAGAATGAATAAGATCAGAATAAGTCCTTCAGTTATTTAAGAATCAAGACAGGTAGACATATTCGGTAATGGAAAAGATGTTGACTCCCACAAGTATGTTGATCTCTGCCAAGCTTCTGGGATTAAGAGGGAGTTGACTGTGCTTTACAATTCCCAGCTGAATGGGGTTGCAGAAAGAAAGATCAGGACATTCTGTGAGGCAACCAGAGCTATGATCAAGATCTTCCATTGGGCCGAAGCTACAAGTACTACTGTCTATATACATGACATATGTCTTTATATAGCCTTGGAAGAGATAACTCTAGAAGAAAGCCTTTAGTGGATCCCATAAGGGATTCTGTTGAGTTTCCCTTAGAGAAACTTCTTGCCAAAAGGAAGCCAGCTTGGTGCCACTTGAAAGGAAACAAAAAGACATGCAACACCTAAAGGTACCTTCAGAGAAAGCAAGAAACCAGATAAATACTCAGGACAACTCAATTGAATTTTGTGATTGACTCAGAACTTTCCTTTTTGAAGAGGCTGTCAAACATAAAGTGTGAAAGGATGCCTAGATAGAAGAGTACGAGTCATTATTGAAGAATGATGTATGGGAAGTGGTCCCAAGACCTCAAGGAAAATCAGTGGGATGCAACAGATGGCAGTGTTGACTAGATTTATGGCTCATGATTTATCTTAGGAAGAAGAAAATGATTAAGATGAGATCTTTGCTCCAATTGTTAGTTAAACAAGAAGTTTCTATCAGACAACTTGAGGGTTTTGTGATCCATGGGAAAGAATCCCATGTTTGCAAACTCAAGAAAGCCTTGTATAGATTGAAACAAGCTCCGAGATCTTGGTATGGAAGAATTGTCAGTTTTCTTCAGAGTCTTGGGTTCTCCAAGAGTATAGCAGATCCTAATCGTTATTGTGAATAATCACCTTGTCATCTTGGTTTTATATGTGGATGATTTGTTCCTTACTGGAGAGGAACTTCTGATAGCCCAGACTAAGAGGGAGTTATCAACAGAATTTGAAGTCTCATGCATTACTTTCTTGGCTTAGAGGTGTGGCAGAAACCAGGTGAGATCCTTCTCTCACAAAGCAAGTATGCAGTTGATGTGCTTCGCAGTTTTGGCATGTTGGACTGTAAGTCCATAACCACACCTAYGATTACTAACCTGAAGAAGTTACATGATCAAGCTACAGGCTCAGATCCAGAAGACCCCACCGTATATCGTCATATCATTGGGTCCTTGATGTATCTAGTACATGCCAGACYGGACATTTGTTATGTGTGAACCGAAACATWTTCATATGGTTGTTGTTAAGCATATTCTCAGATATGTTTGAGGGACTATAGCCTATGGGCTCAGATACACTTCCAGTGGAGGTGTAATGCTTCATGGATATACAAATTCAGATTGGATGGGCAGTACAATGGACTGGAAGAGCACTTCCGGATATTGTTTCAGTTTGGGTTCAACTATGATCTCTTGGTCCAACAGGAAGCAGGGCTCCATAGCCCAGAGCACTATAGTGGCAGAATACATTGCAGTATGTGTTGCTAATAGAGAAGCAGTGTGGCTCAAAAAGCTACTCTCATATTTGTTCAGTGCTGAGTTGGATCCCACAATACTTCATCGTGATAACCAGAGCTGTGTAAAGCTCTTTGAGATTTCTGTGTTTCATGATAGTACGAAACACATTGAGATGAGATACCACTATGTTCGGGACATGGTGCAAAAGAATATTCTCAGTATTCAGTATGTTCCGACGGTGGAACAAACAATAGATATTTCGACTAAGCCTCTGTCGTTGACAAAGTTTGTGTACTTTCGAGACAAGCTTGGTGTTGCTGAGAATGCCTCTCTTACTGAGAGGGAGTGTTGAAATTAGTGCAGCTGCAAGGGCCATTCTCCGAAGGATAGCTAAGACCCTAGCTAAGTTCTAGGGCCCCAAGTACACTCCCGGGGTTCTTGGTTTTGGACCAAGCAGTTAGAACCATGGAAAAAGATCCTAGTGAGGGCCCCCAGTGTATTTCTGGGGTTCTTGGTCAAGGACCAAGCAGTAAGTCCCTAGATGTGTTCTAGGGCCCCTGGATGTGCTCCAAGGAATCCTTGCTCGGTGCTTGGATTGATTCTTGGATGTGTTCCTTGGTGGTTGATGATGTAAGTCCCTAGATGTGTTCTAGGGCCCCTGGATGTGTTCCAGGGAATCCTTGCTCNNTGCTTGGATTGATCCTTGGATGTGTTCCTTGGTGGTTGATGATATAAGTCCCTAGATGTGTTCTAGGGCCCCTGGATGTGTTCCAGGGAATCCTTGCTTAAACGCTTGGGTTGATCCTTGGTCTTGTACCTTGGTGGATAAGACCCTAGATATGTTCTAGGGCCCCGAGATGTGTTCTGGGGTAACTTGGTCTGGGACTGGGTGGTTCTTGGATGAGTACCAAGGTGTGATGATGTGTGATCTTCTTCTTCTCTCCCGGGATGGTCCATGAGACCTAGGAGCAACTATGAAGATGGACATGACCACATCATTGATGTTTCCTCTTATGCTGGGATGATAAAAGCTTATAAGTTATCATGAGACTTATGTGGACATCTTGCCATTGAAGAAGACCCCTTTGACTTTGTCTTGTTGCCTCCCCTTGCTTGGGACACGTCCTTCTTATTGTCTTATGTGTTTTGGTTCTTTGTTAGTCACCTTGACTTTGTTGACTTTGCTAATTAATATTTTATAATTAAAATATTAATTATTAATATTTTTTTTAGGGTTTGACTTAATCCTAAAGATAGGGTTAAATTAGAAAACCCTAACCTACCCTTCCTAAACTATAAATAAAAGCCTACCACTCTCATTCTTACACACACACACTCTCTTCTTATGGTCTGATTTTCTGTCGCTACTTCAGTTTGGTTCTTGTCTTGGGTACGGCCTCCTTGCTGTATTCTCTTCTTTTGATTTGAGGTGCGGCCTCCTTAAGTTTCTCTCTATTGCTGGATGGGAGCCTTCTTGTTGATGTGTGGTCTCCCTCTTGCTGTGTAAAGGTTGTGCTGCCCTCCTCTTGCTGTGTAAAGGTGCCACAACCCTCCTCTTGCCGTGTAAAGGTTGTGCTGCCCTCCTCTTGCTGTGTAAAGGTGCCACAACCCTCCTCTTGCCGTGTAAATGTTGTGCTGCCCTCCTCTTGCTGTGTAAAGGTGCCACAACCGTCCTCTTGCTGTGTAAAGGTTGTGCTGCCCTCCTCCTGCCGTGTAAAGGTGCCGCTGCCCTCTCTCTCATGCTAGTGAAGATGCCGTGGCCTCCTCCTAGCTCTTCTCCAAGCTGCCGCTAGTTACCCTTGGCTGCCGCTGTCTTCTTGCATCTTTGGCTCTTCTTCTAAGCCTGCCGTACCTCTCTCTCCTTGGGTGCTGTCTCTTACTTTGGCTGCCGCTGGTGTTCTCTCTGTGTTGCTGTCATCACTGTCTTTTATGGTCTTATAGGACACCATTAAGTCTCAATCTTAGGCTGCCTATTTGATATATCAGCCCTATAAGTTTTGGCAGATTTTGATTAGGCTTTTTGGGGTTTTCATATTAGTTTTGGCATTTGGGGTTTCATATTAGCTTTGAGTTCTATGGGGTTTCTGTATCAGCCTTTGCTTTCTGATTGTTCTTGGATTTCTTCTTGGCACACTGTCCACATAAATCAATGATGAGATCAAACCCTTGAGGGTTTGATCCATGACCATTACAGCCTTTACTAAGCATACATAAAAGAGGACATCATCTAACTCCTAGGGTAAATCTGTTCTTTGTTTGATCAAGGTAATGTTCAATTTACTTTGCTAATTATCAGGTTTATTCTTGCTAATGTTCAGAATTTTTTTATTACTATTGATCAGAGCTGTTCATGTTCAGACGTAGCTTAGATTTGATTTCTACATGTTCAGATCTATTGTTTAATTTCTGTGATTGATCTACTTCAGAAATTTGTGTTTTGTTTGCTGATCTATATCTAACGTAGTGAATAAATTTAAAAGAATATTGTTGTTCTAGTTTTCCCTTGAAATTTTAACAGCAGGAACAATCATTGAGGATAAGTACCCCAATATATTTTGGTGAGGGTGTTTTGTTCACACAATGAACCTTTTGATGCATGATATCATTAAAATGAAGGATCGTGATTATAGATGGATTGGTGCTTTGTACAAGAGAGGGAAGAAGAGGATAAGATTTATTACCAATCATAGCATGACTCACTTCATTTTTCGCAATCACTCCAAGTTGGAGTTACTAAAGATTGCAAAGACCAGATTTGCTAGCTATTATCTCACCTTCAGGTGCCCGTTGAAGTGTAATATCCCTAGCTAGGCTAGGCTAGGATATTAAAACTTTAATGCAATTATGTTGTTCATGGTTATCATTTTTCTACAAATACTTGGCATTGATTATACTAAAAACATTTCATCAAACATATTGCAGGCAATAAAAGAGAATCATGGAGCATTTATTATGAATGAAGATCTGAATACAACAATCCAATGGCTGCTATGGCAACTGCAACACATCAATGAAAACACACAATATAAGCCAAAAACCTAGAATCGTGCCATGACCTCCTCAACGGATGAGATCATACGCTCCAAGTGCCACAACCTCTCCAAACAAATCACTACAACCCAAAACTTAAAACAAACCCCAAGATGAAGCTCCAATGAAGATCCGGGATGGATCCTCCTCTTTGTCTAGCTAGGATGGATATTGCACTACTGAAACTAAACTATAATGGAAGGGTTTTCCCAAAACCCTAACGAAAACCTTGGCTCCAAGAGCACTCCGAAGAGATCAATCCAAAACATATTGCCAAAGTGAAGTGCTACCCCTCCTTTTATCCTTCCATGCCTTCTAAAACTTTCACCCTTTCTGACTAAATCAAATATGACTCTTATTCCCCTTTTACTTTCACTTAAAAAGTCACTTTAATAATGTTTAAGTAACTTATTAATCTAAAGTTACTTTATTTCCTTAATGTCACTTTAAAAACATAACATGTCCTAACTAAGTGACATTAAATAACCTCTTTTGACACCCTTTTTCTTCATTGATAAGCCACGAAAGTCATTTCCACTGCAGAATAGGGGAACCAAAAAATGGGAACATGACATGAAGGTAAGGGAGGAATTGGCTAGTATGGCCTCGAGTGTGTTATCGCTCCAGGAAACTCTCCTAGGCTGTAAGTCAGAGATGCCTGGTAACTTAAACTTTTTGGAAACTATTTTCTCAATAATAGGTGTGGGTTTGGATCAAGATGAATATCTTAACCTCTGGATTGTATTCTCAATATAGTCTTAACTATACTCATGCAACACAAGGCCTTCAAGAGCTATTGTCAGATAGGTTTGTATAACAAATGGATAAGAAAACTAATCAGTTAACCGAAACATACATAAACCATATATATGATGGGTCAACAAACTAGCAAAAGATGCTTGTGATTCTTGCTTAACAATCAAAAGTAAGATGACAGTTACCATAGGATCATTAAACAGAGACAAAAGAACTAATTCCACTCATAAGCATAGACAAAGATGAAAGGAGGTCTGACAGTAACAAATGAAAGAAGCTTGCAGGCTGATATATTAAAGAAAGTGTCTTTCATACAAAACAATAGCATATAGAACTCAAAATCGAACCATTAGTTCATCTTCTATCTTTAGCTTTATAGCTTTACAATGCAGTTTTGAGATCCTAAAAGCATGGATCAGATATGCTAAAGATAGGAAGTCAAAATTCAGTTTGCAAAAGATAGGGAATGATCCCCAAATCATGGTCAATCCCACATTTCATGGTCTTCATATCTTGTAGAGTCATT
>JZKD02S2165387.1:23567-36989 GCA_000966675.3 Picea glauca
CGATGGCTCTGCAAATCCCCCTTGGTGGCTAACCAAAACCTATGAATATCAACTTGCTAAGTCACCCCATCAATCACCCCGACAATGGTCAAGTGGATTAGTGTAAGATCCAAGCTGTCATCAGAAATGAAAAGAACCTAATGCATATATAAGAGGGTTATAATGATCAAATATGACACATACCATGATACCTTAGACCAATTACCTCATGGAGCAAGAGTCCTCTCTGTTGCAAGTCCAAGCCAGTGGTGATGGAAGCTGCTGCTGCTGACAGGACAAATCTGGCGAAGAAGAAGAAAGATGGGCCCTCTAGGGCCATGCTCAGGTCAATCCTGCTCTCGGCACTCCATGTCTAGGACCTGTGGGCCTCGAGACATGATCTCCTAGTTATCCCATAGATATCTGGGATAACAAACCCTATTAGTGGTTGGTAGAAATGGGCATGGTTATGCACATAATGTAGGATGGGAGGAAGGAGTTGTAGAGAAAAATAGGTAATGGGCTAGTCAATATGCCCAACCCCAAACAAGTTCACCACCCATCAACTCTCCACCATTGGATTGCATCAAATGGCCCAGGAGAAGGGAAATCATGGCATGGAAGCAAAAAATCAAAACGTGGATGGGAAAAAGTTGCATTAGGCTGCCATTCACCACTCAAAAAGTCTGCTAGCTATCAATGCAAGTTTCTCATCACATGAGGTGGATCGAATCAAATCCATTGTGTAGGAGTATCACCCAAACTCACAACACCAAAGTTTTTGAAGGTTTGAAACAAGAAGAATCCACTGCGGGGTCAACACCTTGTGTTTGTGCAATGACTAGGTTGGAATCAAACTAAGGCTCGTGACCTATGCAATGTTAGGATATGACTAGAACCCATGGTACATCAAACTTAGGATAGGCACCAACCCAAAAATAGATGACATTTAAACATTAGAATAAGTCCATAAAGGGAGAGGCCATGAAACTTTGGAATAGGACACATGAATGCGTAGGAATAAGACCAAACTCTAAGGTCTATAACCAATCACATACCACCAACCTATGACTTTTCAATCATAAGCATCAAAATCCATATCAATGACAAAACTAAAACGGAGTGTAATGGATAGAGTAAGGCCAATGGGAAGCCAAAAGAACCGTGTACCAATCATATGCATGCTTGCAAGTACCCAAATCACTTGCCTATTAAATCACCTGAGGAGGTTCTACCTGTGAGTATCATGCAACTAAAAACCTCACAACTTGCGTAGCTGAATCATAACATCATGCCAACATTCTCCAAACTATGTGAATGATGACTCATGCCATAGGGTTCATAAATAAAATGAAATCAAAGTGATTTAAACTACAAAAGCAAATGATAATATACGAAACCATTAAGAACCTTTATTAGCACCATTATCAAACAAAACACCATGAGAATTTCAACGTATGTAACATGCCATGAGATAGCTGAAACAAAGCAAACACCAATACTTCCAATAATTAGTTATCAACCATATCAACTCTGCCCCAATCATGACAACATCATCAAATTCAGAACCCAAGTACTCATTGAGAAATGAAGGCAGTGGACACAAGGTAATACATCAGGTTAGGTAGGGAACTAACTAGCTCATGGACGGAAGGTCATATGGGGGTAGGATCATCAAAATCATGCCGTAGGCAGAAATTGTTGAACATGACCCTGGTTAGTAAATGTAAGCAAAAGATGCAAAATATAGGGTGAAATTGCAATACTTTGTGATTAGCCTCATTGATCATTTTCACAGTCAATAGAGATCTTGTGTGCCCCTAAATAGCTTCATTCCTCCCAATCGAAATTGCCCACATTGTAGAGCTTCTTCTATCGTTTCCCCATCCCATTTGCCTCTGCCATAGAGAGTATTGAGAGGGATCCCCACAACGCTTTGGAAAATCTAGAATAAATGAAGAGGTAAACCACAACTTCTAAGTGCTGTTTACACAAGCAACATACTCGGGCCCTAGCAACCTCGCTTCTAGAGGTCGTCCCAAGTGAGGGCTTTGTTATTGAGGACTAACCACATGAAAAGTCACATTCCTAATATATATATATATATATATATATATATATATATATATTAATGGAGAAATAAGTTCCCCTTGCTTGCGAAGCATTCCAAGTGAGGAAGCTGGTACCTTGTCAATGCCCCATGGATTCCCCTCCCTTGTTGCTTGGTTTTCTTAATGGAGGGTGGTATTAATTGCTTGATGCAATAGTAGCTGGTAACCCCATAGGACTCGGTGGGAATGGATCTTGTGACCTCCTTGGGCATTACGCCTTAGCAGAAAGGGTTGAACCAACTGATCTATCCATTGGGGCTTTATATACATATATAAACTATTTTTTCGTCGGTGTCCCTCCATCCGTTGGAAATTGTGGGGTGCCTTCTAGCCACCCCCAAAACTTGCCCCCTCAACTCTTGTTGTTCAAACTAGTTCCAACATAGGTGGAATGTGTTATGTTCACTTCTTGGATTCTTTAGGATTAGTTAAATTATTGTGACAAGATGCATAATTTATGCTTAGTTTTTTTTTTCATATATGCTTTATTTACCATATTAACAATAACTTGGCTATACCTATCTGTTTTTGGCTTGCATTCAATATCTATCCATGGTTTAAAGTATGACATTTTGATACATTATAAAGGAAGTAAATGAAAGCTACTGCTGACCACAATATGACCTTGGCTACTGCAGATGGAGGTAAGTTAGGGAAAGGCATCACATTTGGATGTTGTATGATCTCTGACATCTATTGATTAGGTTTTAGACAATATATCTTATTTAAGGGTTTAACTTATGGATGCATATTGTATCCTAAGAAAGCCACTGTTGCATCTTTCATTGGGTGGTTGGTTGCTGATGTGTTTGGCTCTTAGTGCTTTCCTGGGTGAAAGTTACGTTAGATACATGGGTATATCTCTATTGCACAAGGATAGATGTATTTTCTTCTCTAGAAATAGATGTTTATTTGCATTCTGTTCTTGTTTTAATATGAACATTTTGCATTCTGTTCTTGTTTTAATATGAACATTTTGCATTCTTGCCATTCACTAAAGGGTTTCTTATTGTTACATTGAGATTTTTGCGGTCTCTAACTTTTGCTGAAAAGAAAAACAGATCAAGGTGTAGGAAAATTGTGGACTCTTTCCTTTCATATATCCCATGGTAGGTGAATCATTTGCACTTAAATTATTTACTTGCGTACTTATTTGACTGCAAAGTGTTCCTTGTTTTTTGAACAGGTTGACACTGCTGGTTGGTTGCAAAGGTCAAAAATAGAAGAAGGACCAGCAGCATTGAGTGCTATGCATGCACGGCGTAATATTATGAGGGCCCATATTGTTGCTATGGTGTTGGATGGAGAAGAGGTCTCTCTTACCTTTTGCTGTGCCAATATCTGTAGGCCTATTTTTATGTCTAATATGTCTTTGCATATTCTCTTCTATTACATATCTACATTTCTTTTGATGAAGAAAAGAGATTTTATTATTATGTCTTGGTAGCGCAGTTTTCCGCACTTAATTAACATAAAGAAGTTATAGATCAGAAATGGAAAAATCTGTGCAACTTTAGGAGACACTGCCCCCAAAACATCATGTGCAATACTCCTCTCCGTTCGGGCTGGTGCTTGCCAACCTCAGGGGGGGTTTCCTTAGTCTTTCCTCGTGCTGGTTTCAACCTGTAAAATCTGCAATAAACACTACAAAACAGCAGCAAGAAAATATGTTTTGCCTGCGGTTAAACAGCCCAAAAGTCACAATATTTGTTTTTATAAATAAATGGTGGAATCCCTGCAATGTTAGCTGTAAAGAGAAATGGAAAGAAGGAGACAGAAACCGCAATTAAGTTGTAGATTTACACCAAAATAACTGGCTAATTAACCTCTAAAAACCTGCACAAACATACATCAAAATACCGACAAACCATGAGAGCTTGATACGAGCACAACAAAGCTTTATTCCTGCGTTCACAAAGAGGCTGAATGCACCATTGAGACAAACACAGAAACTGGTATAGTGATGTTCCCTACACAAAGAAAGTAGAAGGTTGAAGAGAGAAGAGAAAGAATCCAATGAAGTATGCTGCCGAAGAAGAAGATCCAATCCTGAAACAATGACGTAGTCTTGCTTATATTGACCATGAGGGTGCATATCCGAAGAAAGACTCAACCTCTAGCCATGCGCATTAGAGAGTGAAGGAGAGTGATGTGGCCATGCGCCTCAATTGATGGGAGTGGTTTCTTCATGCACTAGTGCCATCTGGAGAGGAGTAATGTGCCTTAGTTGAGTGGAGTCCATTCCTCACATATGTGGAGTGAAGTAACCAAGTGTCCAGTCCAAGTAAAGATGCTTGGATTGAAGAGTGGAGTGAGGTGTCCATGCACCTCAGTTAACTCAACTGAATCTGCCTCGTAATATCCACCATGTGCCACTTCACTCCGATAACTCAATGCATGCGCCCTGTCAAGTGGAGATAGTGTGAGTTTGACTCATGATAAGGTGAGAGATAGAGTGCGCCTTAGGTGAAGAGGGACAAAGGGAAGACATGCACTTGACAACTGTAGGGAGAAGTAAAGTGAAGTGAGAGAAAGAGGGAGTGAAGTGGAAGAGAGAGGGAGTTAAGTGAGATGAAGTGGGAGATAAAAAGAGGCTCCTTAGTCAAATGGAGATACTTTGAGTTTGATGCGTGACTAAGTGAGAGATAAGATAAGATAATTTTTTTAATGTTCGATTAATGACCACAAAAGTAGGTCAAAGGGACTGCTGAGTACAATGATGTCAATACAAAGCGGGAGTACCAAAAGGTCTCCTATAAAAGGTAAGATGCAGAAACTAAAGTGCAATAAGGTATAGTAGTAGAGAGTGAGATCAGCTCTGAGGCATGGAGTACCCTCGACCCCTAGCTCAGAGACCATCTCTGATGATAAAATGTACTGTAGGGGAAGATCTAAGGACAAGAGGAGTCAGAAGAAGAAGAAGAAGAAAGGAAATGGATTTGTCTTGGAGTGAACCCACCTCTCCTACCATCCGAGGCCGAATGAAGGAAGCCGAGTATAGTAGGGTGTCCTGAGGGGGAGCTAGTAGGCTGCCTAAATCATCTGCTGTGTTGTTGATTTGTAGAGGTAGTGCACTGACGAGGTCTGAGAGATCTCCTTCGTCTCCTAGGAAGGGATTTGGTCTGGGCATGTCACTGAAATCTCGTGGGACGAGGGAAGGTCTCATGGATCTGCACTGATCTGGAGTCCAGGGTTGCGCTGGTGTCGGTCTGTCTCTTAGTGCCCTTTCTTGAGGGTAGCACCGTGAAGAAGGAGGTGATCCGCCGAATAGGGTCTAGTCTTGTAGTATGCTGGAGAGTATGGGCTGAAGAGAGAGAGGGAGGTGGCGTTTCAATTAACTCAACCATGCAACCTCGTAAACTCCTCCATGCGCGACTCACCCTCAAACTGATGCATGTGCCCAGTTTACTCCAATTAAGTCAACACATGTGCCCTGATGACTCAGACACACTTAAGTCTTAGTCAAATAAATCCCATGTATGTGCCCTAGATCTGCCACTTGTCATTGCCAGAGGCTGCCATGTGTCATCCCAAGGATCCCCACCTGTCACACCCAGAAAATGCCAAATGTCACCTCTTCAAGGCTGCCACGTGTCACACTGCATGGCATACTAAAAATAGAAAGTGCTTGCATGTCGATGAACTTATGCTCATTAGACTTGGTTTTATTCAAGGAATCCAAATATCTACTCAGATTCGACGTGCAAGCCTCCAAACTGGAGCTGTTGTATAAAGTATCATGCATGTAATTCGGAAGAAGCTCACTGGAATCCTGGGCTCGCAAGGACTCTGAGTATACCATCAAAATTGCCATGCAGATCTCTTAACTCTATTTCCTAAAAAGTAGAGCTGCTAAAAATAACCATCTTTGTCCAATCCCATGAAGATCTGTGCAACCTCTGTCTCTGAAACAAGAAAACATCACTGAATGAATCCTATACCTGAACTCAATGGGAACCAACCCTAGCTGAAGCAAATCTGTCTCTGGAAAAACTGTCTGAATACCGGCCAAATAAGATATGCTGGCCCTTAACCCTCATGGTTTTGCAAGTGAGCAAATCCATGGGTTAACATGTCTGAAGAGAGATCCAAGTACATCAAAACGTGGCAAATTTATATCAACCACTCCAAAAGACAACTTATTCAATTGAGTAATACAATCTTTGGCATTGAGATCCATTACAAAAAACATGCGTACCAAAACCAACAAACAAAGCATCTGACTGAGATAACACTAAATTATAAGAGGGGGGAGAGCATGTTGCCTTGATAGCCATGAACCCACAAAGGTGCTACAAAGCTGGTTTGCCATACAGGGTTGGAAGTTGGAACAACTTCTTCATCAATGTAGACTTGTTGCCGACAACTCAGTGTGTCCACTACCAGTGTCTAGAAGCTGTGAATAACCTTCCTTTTGAAGGTTGTGTGCACTTGCAATGAGTAGTTAGTGTTCAGGATTTTAACTGCTGCCAGCAGCTGGTCCATGGATATCACCTGTCTGTTTGAAGCTTCTTTTCCTCCGGGCCAACAGATCTTCTCATTCCTTAAAATAATTTTCTGGGTTAGATAGGGCATCTGGGATTTGTTCATTGGAGGCTCTGCCCCTTGTTCTTCTGCCTGAGGTGGGAGTGTGGACTCCAAAGCCTTTCTGCTGTGTAAAATTTTCAAACTATTCTTGTGGCATGAACAGGTTAGCAGATTGTCCATGTACTATGCCCAACTAATTACATTCTTCTGCAACATAAGCTTGCATTCTTGGTCTCCCTCTTCATGTGTGGGTTGAGGATTCTGCCATTTTATAATACTATACCGCTACGTAGAGAAAACCCTCTACAAAGCTTCAGTGATAAGGGCAGTGGAGGGATGGGACTTGCATGGTTAAAACATTGGAGCTGCATTTAATTGGAGGCACTGTTGTGGAGGAGATCCATCACTATTGTACCGCTTTTCCAACTTTGGAGTGACTCGCCATATCTGTGTAACAAACATAATAATATATATTTATATTATGAAAAGATGTAAGGATGTGTCTTATCAAAGAGACTCGACTCTTCATGTGAAAAGGCACCTTGCCTACTATATAAGCAGGGCCCTCATTGTAACACGAGACACTAAAATCATTTTATCAGTATATATATATATATATATATATTTTATAATACATCTATCTACAATACATTTTAATACAAACATAGACTTTTGTCTATTACAGTGGTATCATATCTATTCGACCCTCTGGCCGTCAACTGCCGCACAGTCCGTCCAGAAAGCTTAGGTATTGAAGTCATGGACACATATTTCCATGAAGTATTGGAATTCCACAAAACTCAACAAAAATTATTACATGAAACGAGAGAAATAATTATAAAATTGCTAAGGGTTTTTGAAACACCAGATTTGACACCTACAATAGAAGCATACCTTGACGTAAAGAAAACCAACAATGAAGAATGTTTGAATGAGGAAAAACAGGAAATCACTGGTTTCGTAAATGCTGAAGGCCAAGTCCGTGAGGCCTCAAAAAATCTTGAGAGTGGTGAAGATTGTCGAGATGTAAAGGAGAACAAAAATCAAGATATTGAATGCAAGTATGTCTTGAAAGAAGCAAGTGCAATTAAATCTTGAAATTATTGTCGAAGCAGAACCCCATCTCCAAGTCAACATATTCATGGCAACGAAAAATATGAAGAAATACCCAAAGAATTTTTCTTCCCAATTTCAAACATATTCATGGCGGATCTAGTTACAATTCTCATGTTTGATTTCATATATGATCAAGATTTTGTTAAAGAATTGCGCCACCCAGAAGATGTGCAATCCGATCTGATAATGAGAAAGGAAATGGAAGGAATTCATTGTGAGGTAGAAGCGATTATAGTAGAGGATACATTGTCTCTTGTTCCTAAAATTCGACCAACTACAAAAGAAATTATTAAGATAGACGATGACCTAGAATTCGTCAAGTAACAAACCAGACATGTAGAGGATGCAGATGCAACCACAATTTATCCATCTAGCAATCATCATAATGGAAAGGCTGGTATCATATGTAGTTCACTGCCAGCATCTCCGACTTCAACTGTCACAAGCAAGCAAAGACATTTTCCAAATGGAAGTCTGGATAACAAGACCTTGAGACTTGGCAATTTGAATGACACAAAGGTATTTAACAAGGTGTTTCGGGCGATAGTTGTTCTTTGAACCACTACCACTCAAACACTTGATACAAAGGTTGTGGACAACACCCATGCCATCGATTTTGTTGTTGACAAAAGAGGAGGCATTATTCTCACCAACAGATTTGATCCAGCTCTAGCGAATGGACCGCCAATGAATTCCAATGGACCATTAAGGTTTCCCTTGCAACCCAGCAGTGTGACACCCTTTCTGGCTCCAAACCATTCGAATATGGTAAAACCAGGTGCTTCCAATGCACGTACAAGCGCCCATCAAAGTGGCGCGCATTTTCGATATGGGGGGGTACCCACGAGGGATGCCTAGCATTTTGTTAACACGAGTGCCCGACCACAAAACCTTATCAGAAACACAGAATATACAACTGTTCAACCCGCCATTGACCACTTTTTCAACAATCTCTTTGCCTTCAGCCTTCTTGCTCCATTGAGATGCATTCCACTCATCACAAGAGAACATCTTCCTCAGGTTGTATTTTTGGTCGATCATGGATTGCAACGTAAGAAAATTCATTGCAAAACGTGTGATAGTTGACCTAACAAGCTCTTTTCCACCACTGTTTTTTCTCATAAGGGTCAAAACCCATGTGTGGTTGTAAATGTGCTTTGTTATGCTTTTACCTTGTTCCACTGTGTTTTTCACCCATTCAATTTTCCTAATATCCTCAAGCATGAGGTCCAAACAATGGGATGCACATGGAATCCATCAAATGGTACGATGCTTTTCCTCTAACATCCTTCCAGTTGCAACATAATTTGAGGCATTATCTGTGATAACCTGTACAACATTTTGCACCACCACCTCCTCAACTACTTCATCCAAAAGACGAAATAGTAAATGTGCATCTTTCACTTGATTAGATGCATCCACTGATTTAAGGAACATAGTTCCTTTAGGGAAAGCAATAAGGAAGTTGAGAATGGTGCGGGATCGCTAATCAGTCCATCCATCAGACATGATTGTGCACCCTGTTTTAGACCATGACTCCTTGAACTCTATGAGGTATTCCTGTACTCTTTCAACTTCATTTTTTAAAAGATGCCCCCTAATATCCTCATAACCAGGTCCCTTGAAGCCCGAACCACATGAAGCTATAACATCCAACATAGGTTGATAATAAACATACTTTGCATCATTTAAAGGTATGTTTGCATCATACCACCACCTAGCAATGCATTCCCAAGCATCCACCCTTTCTATCTTCTTCCATTTGGCATCAATAGTGGGCTGAGCATCGGGGGTAGTGCGGGGTACAAAAAATGAATCAAGGTTACCACGAGGCCTTTTGGATGTTGATGCACCAACACCACTTCCAACAACATGTTCTTCCCCAGGATTGTTTCTTTGGCTAGGATTGGTATAAGGATCACGCCCAGGGATTGGGAAAGGAGAGGATTCCTCAAAACTAGGAATTCTATCCTGAAGATCACTCTCAAATTGAGTTCCACTACTACTTCTCCCCACCTCTTTTCAAACCTTCTTATTCTTGGCTTTCTCTGCTTGATAGGCATCAAGATGGCCCTGCATCTCAGCTTTTAGTGCATCAAGAACTTTCTTGCATGGTTTTATATTCCCCCTTGCATGGGCTAAATGTTGCTTGATCCTATTAATACCTCCCCCACCAACCTCCTTTTGACAAAAAATACAAACTATTTCCCCATCAATCAATTGACAATGAACCAATGCTGGATCCCTCTTTTCTTTAGGAGCCATGGAAACAAATACAAATCTGCAAATAAAAACCCTATGTTTTTTTAATTGCTAGGAGAAAACAACAATAATTTTAAGGAGAGTAATCACTATGGTTTTTGGGAGTAAGTGCATAGTTTACATACCTTGAAATCTGCCCAAAAAACCCAGCTCCAAATCTGCCCAAGAAAACTTGTCCAAGTCTGCTCCAAATAAGCTCCAACTCTGCTCCAAATCTGGTCCAAGAAACTCAACAAAAGAACTCTCCAAATGAGCCCAACAATCAGCTCTTCAAATCCGCCTAGCAACCTCTCCAAATCAGCCCTGCAATCAGCTCTCTAAAATCAACAAAAACCCTAAGCTCACAAACTAAAGGGAACCCAAATGAATGGTGTGAGTGAAATAGAGGGGGTGGGGTTGCTTTTATAGGTTTATTAGGGGCTTTAGACATTTCTAGAACCTTCCATTGCATGCCCCCTTTTTAAAAAAAAAAAAAAATTTGCAAATCTGCTCACTTTTTCGTCCGTACGACGGTTGTACGGAACCAACCGATTTGAGAAAAAAAACCGGTTTCGTACGAAACCGGTCATGAGTGGTTTGAATGGCCAGTTGTATCGGTTTTGCCAGTGACTCGGTCGGACCGACTGGTTTTATCAGTTCCAGTCCGGTTCTAGTAACATTGCATTGGATTACTAGAAGAAAACATCTTGGAAGAATACCTCCCTAGCTAAGATAGAGTGTTGATGTTTTGGTAGTTGTGGGAGGTATTTTCCTTCTGGACAACCTTTCTTAGAAGAGAAGAAGATTCCAGAAGTCAAAGGAAGACCATTGAACAGTAGAAGAACACCCTGGAAGAGAAGTCGGCCCACAGGAAAAGAATTAAGTGGAAATAAAACCTCTAGGAAGAGAAGTCGGCCCACAAGAAAAGATAGAGGGGAAATAGAATTTCCTAGAGAAGAAGTCGGCTCCAGCTAAAGTGACTTGAAGGCTATAAATAAGAAGACGTCTTGCTCATTTGGATACACTCACCCACTCATCTCTCACTCAAGAAGAAGGCGCTAGTCTGAGGCAAGGAGAAGACACAACTCTGCAGCAACTGGAGTTCTTGGTTATTCTTGGTGGTGGTTTCTTTTGTGTGCTATCTCTGGGAAGAGGTGTGATGGCGTTACATGGTGTTGTTTCTGCTGCTAGTTGGTGCACTGGCCTTGTATTAGGGTTTCTTCATTATCAATTTGCTCTTGTGAGGTTGTTCATGGTTGGATTATTGGATGAAATATATCTAAGAAAGGTTGGTTGGGTTTTTCCCTGGGTTTGGGGTTTTCCCAGGATAACTTTGTGTCTTCTTATGCTTGTTCATGCTGCTCATATTTTCAGTATATGGTATATGATTGTTAACGTAAAAGAAGATATAAATACTGTGGTAAATCTATTGCTCTGAAAATTAAAGAAAATCTAACAACAACCTCATCACGGTCAACTTCCTCTATTTGAGAGAATCTTGAAGCAAGGGTAACCTCATGGTTAACTCCCTCTGTCTGAGAGAATCTAACAACCCTGTCCCTGGTACTCATCACTACTCCCAATAGCTGCAAGCTCAGAATCAATCACTGATTCCACCACCATCGATACAGATGCACAAGATCACCAATAGCTTGGTATCACACTAGCTATCATATCCATGATCAATCTCTCCACAAAAGTACATGATGTACAACGAACCCTATCTCCACGGGATAATACTGGAAGATCCCTCCATCTGCAACAATCGCGACAGTTGAGCAAGGTCTCCATCACAACTCAGCCAAAACAGATCAGCCAGTAATCATCAATCTATCACAGAGTGAATCAGCCCATCCCAGGCTCCAAAAATCAGCAAACAATCAAATGGTCAAGCATGCCTATCACAGGCATCAATCCAGTCCAAACACTGGTATATATTGGGACAAACCAGCCACTTATCACAGGTCCTCTTGGGTATCACACCTGCTGAAATATAGACCACATACCAGCCATCTATGAAGAAGATCCTCCACCTATTATAGGTGAAAACACACTAGCATCTACTGGATTAAATCAGCCACCTATCACAGGTCCTGGGCATCTCACCAGCTGAAAATAAATCCATGCCATCCATAAATAAAGTAGAACACACCGGTATCCACTTAAACAAATCAGCCACCTATACTATAATGAAAATTACTTTCTTCAATATGGGGATAAAAGGGATGTTCCAAATAAAGATTTGGAGGTGGTTGCTAGTTAGAAAAAAGCTTTTTTCTAATAATTGTCTCAATCCAGGTGAGGCCTTGATACTTTTGCAATTGGTTTTCCATGTTTTCCATTGGGAGTGGCTTGTTTGAAGATGTGCAAGCACTTGATGATAAGGGTAGTGTTCAAAAGGATGTAGACTTATTGTAGTTTTAAAACTCACGAGATGCAGTCCATTTTTGTTTGTGTTCTTTTTTCAGTGACGAGCTCTCTAGTTGCTGGGTGAAATTATAGCACCTATGATTCATACATTCTATACAGTGAAACAAGTTGTGGGCAGCAAAAGAAGATCTTTTATATGTGCATGTTCACCTTATATCTGGTGAACATGCTAAATACAAAGAAAAGCCTTTAAAATTGTGGAGCATGAATTCTTAAGCACTAAATTTGGATATCAATGCCTTGCAGCTATCTAGTTAATCCTTAGCAAGCTTGTTTAAAGGCAATTTTGAGCAGAATAATTCTGTTATGGGAAGTGCTTCACATTTTATAGCGGGTAATGTTTTTGCACCTTGTTTTGCTTCTGCTTCTGCTGTTTATTAACATGTTGGCTCCAAGATAAAAGAGGTTCAGTTGGATGATGTAGAGGTTGATCGGAAACTCCACCTTGAGATACTGGAAACATGTTTAGGTGTTTCAGAAATGTTTCCTGGTACAAAATTCCTTTGAAACACAGCAGAAACATTTCAGTGCCGTTTCAGATTTTTGAAACAATGCATCAGTGATTTTACCCAGCGTATCGTCCATTTCAGCCAATGTTTCGGCTGATGTTTCCACTGTTTTGGCTGGTGTATTGACTGTTTCAACCAACGTCTGGGGCACTAAAATTTTAAAAAAATTAATAAAAGAATGCCAACACTAATTTCTTACAAATCAAGTTCTAAATAGATGGCTTGGGCCTCTTAATGATAGCTCTTTTTATTGTCCTTATTCCAAATTTGAAACTCATGAATGGTATTCTGAATTTTTTCTCTTGGTTTCTTTCATATATATATATGTCGTATTTTAGCCGTATTGCATCCTAATTTTCTCAAAATTTGTTGTATCCATTTTAGGTACCTTATATGTATATGTACCTGTGCAACTTAGACTCAAATTTCTCAGTTTGGAGTTGTCTTCTACTGTTCATATCTATATCTATATCTATATCTATATCTATATCTATATCTATATATATATA
>JZKD02S2165398.1:6663-31756 GCA_000966675.3 Picea glauca
GTGGGAGATTGTTGGTTGTGGAGCCTGATTATCTTCCTGATTTATAGGTCTTTTACTTTCAGCCTTGTTTATACCCCATGAAGTATTTACACCCCAGAAGTATGTACACTCTTCCTCTGCGGGGTCCGGGGGGCCTATCCCCCCGGCTGGGGGGTCTGGGGGAAAGCAGGGGTTCGGGGGCGAAGCCCCTGAAGCAAAAATTGCCTTATAAAAGTATATTGTAATTTCATTGTAAATCTGGAATGTTCATTATAAGGTCGTAGATCTAATGGTAGAGATTATGTTAGGGTTTTTTTCCCTAGAAGGCAACCCTCTTTTATGAGGGAAATGTATTGTGGCTATGATTGATGGTGAATATAGTATTCTAAGAGAGGAGACTATGAGAGAAAGAAGAGGAAGTTACAACAGGTTTTGCTGTAGGTTGTATCCCTTCATTTGCTGGATAATAATAAAGGAAGGACCTAGCAATTTCTCTGGTGGACGTAGCCCACACTAGGTGAACCACGTAAATCTGTGTCTCTCTTGCATTGTGTGTCTTCTGTGTTTTGTTTCTGCATTTGTTTTATTTTATTTCTCTGCGGTCCTGTTTTTCTAACAAGGGATTCTAAGGAATAAGGTCCCCGCCTTATTGCGCGCCCCTTAGAATCATCAGGAGCGACTATCACAGTCTGCCCTCATGGAATTGTGGGTCCTCTTGAACTAGGTAATCGTTAACCTACAGTTCAAGCCACGACGGGAGTGCTATTAGGCTGTGGAAAGGTTGTTGTCCACACCTCTCCCTCAACCTCTATGGTAGTCATGTGTGGCCCATTTACTCCATATGTGAGTCTGGTCGACAAGCTATCGTTAGCCTGCATTATCAACAAATCATGTTAGAACATATCCACATCATATCATCTAATGAGATGTACTAATATCACAATAAAACAAGCAAACCCCAATAGCACACTCCCTGACTCGATCCGAAGTTTAAGGGGTGCCATCGATGCCTCTGCATCCTCAAGGTCCAAAACCCTCCACACTCAGTAAAACCGAGTCAATAGCACCTGTCTATGTCAATGTAGTAAAACAACATGGCATCTACCCATAACACATCATAGTCAAAGTCAAATGTTTTAATAGCATAATAATCCGGATCACTTGCAAGCAAGTGTCCTCAAAGAATAAGTTCTCTCAGTGCGCCAGAGCGGGATGTTACATACACCCCCTTTTGGTCTAATATTCGTCTCGAAGTTTCTCAGTATAAAGGCCGAAATAAGTGTATCACGGTATCATATGTCTATCTATCAAACAAAAATGGAAATTGTTGGCGCATATCATATGCGTCCTCCCAGGTCATCGAGTGTGAACTATAATTGTCCCACTGGACCTTGACCTGATCCACCATTCAACGTCGTAGTTGTCGAATGTGATGATCCAAGATGCAGACCAACTCAGTCGTGAACGCTCCCTCGTCCGATACCTGCAAGGAACTCATGTCAATAACATGTGTAGGATCACTAAAATAATGTCTCAAAACAGATACATGAAAAACATCGTGCATACGCCTCACGGAATTAAGCAAGGCTAGTCGATAGGTCACAGGCCCCTTTCTCTCCACAATCTCGAAAGGTCCCATGAACCTAGGAGAGAGTTTATCTCCCCTCCCAAACTTGATCGAACTCTTATGCAGTTTAACCCAAAAGAAGACTCGATCGCCGACCTTGTAACTACGGTCGACACGGTGCGCATCGACATAACTCTTTTGTCAATCATGCACTTCTTTAATCCTTTGTCTTATGGTTTTCATTTGCTCTTCCATTTCTTGGATTGCTTCTGGTCCCACCAAAACCCTATCCTCAAGCCGATCCCAACTCAAGGGCATCCGATATGGTCGCCTGTAAAGAAACTCGAAAGGCACCATCTTAATGGTGCTTTGGTAACTGTTGTTGTAAGCGAACTCCACTAGTGGAAAGTATTCCTCCCAACGCTTTTGTTGGTCCATCACGTACATGTGCAACATGTCTTCCAAGGTTTGGTTCATTCGTTCGGTTTGCCCGTCAGTCTCCAAGTGATACGTAGTACTAAAGTTAAGTTGGGTTCCCAAGGCCTCTTGGAAACTCATCCAAAATCATCCAGTAAACACCAATCCTCGATCGGATATAATCTTATTAGGCACGCCATGCAGCCTCACAATCTCACTGATGAAATCTCTAGCTATGTTAGGTGCCTGATACGTCATACGCACTGGAACAAATTGAGCACTCTTCGTCAGAGTGTCTACTACTATGAAAATCGAGTCATGTCTCCTTGCCATTAGTGGAAATCCAACAATAAAATCCATCAAAATAACCTCTCATTTCGATTCTATAATAGCATGTGGTTGTAGTAATCCTGTTGGGTGTCTATGTTCAGCCTTTACCTTCCGACATTCTAGACATCTGACCACATAGTTGACTATGTCGTCCTTCATTCCCTTCCAGAAGAATAAGGGTTTAAGGTCTGCCCTCATCTTCGTGACTCCCGGATGAGCCATGTATACTGCTCTATGAGCTTCGCTTAGGATCGACTTCCTCAACTCGTCATTTGATGACACGTAAATATGACCTTTAAACCTCAATAAACCATCGCCATCAAATGAAAATCCCTCAAATCGTGGTACCATCTTTGTGTTTTGTCCGATAAAACCCTCAACCTCTTTGTACCAGTCATCGTCACGCTGTAAAGTTAGAATCTTTTCATGTAGATTCGTTTGAAGAGGCAACACCGAAACGATGCATTGTCTCCGACTCAAAGCATCTGCCATTGGGTTCAATGTTCTCTTTATGTAAGTAATCTTAAAGTCGTACTCGCTAAGCAGTTCCGACCAACGTCGCTATCGTGTGTTCAAGTCACTTTGGGTAAAAATGTGTTGCAGTCCACAATGGTCAGTCTTTAGTTCAAATTTTTGTCCAACAAGGTAGTGTCTCCAAACCTTCAAGTCATATACGATGGCTAATAACTCCAAATCGTGCGTCACGTAGTTCTCCTCATGCCTTCTCAGTTTCCTCGAAATGTAAGAAATTACTCGTCCATCTTGCATCAAGACTCTGCCTAA
Organism: Picea glauca; assembly: GCA_000966675.3. Classification (NCBI taxonomy): domain Eukaryota; kingdom Viridiplantae; phylum Streptophyta; class Pinopsida; order Pinales; family Pinaceae; genus Picea; species Picea glauca. Next base: position 9,740 of record JZKD02S2165398.1, read on the forward strand.
ACCTTCCTTGGATGTGTCTGTGCATACCAAGAAGTCCGCGTCCATGTCAAGGACCTTTAGTATCTGTGTTGTTGTCAACAATTCCTTGAGCCTCCAAAATGCTTCCGCGCATTTCTCGGTCCAAACAAACTTCTTGTTTTTCTTCTGCAATTCTGTGATCGGATTTGCTACCTTCGAAAATCCCTCGACGAATCGTCGATAGTATCCTGCCAAACCCATGAAGCTACGCACTTCCGTGACATTCATAGGCATAGGCCATTCCATAATAACCTCGACCTTGGCCAGATCCACAACGATGCCTTCACCAGAGATGACATGCCCTAACTAGTGAATCTTTGATTGATAAAATGAGCATTTGGACAAATTCCCATACAATTTGTGCTCTCGTAGACACTGTAGTACCAAGCGCAAGTGCTTGTCATACTCCTCCGTCGTCCAAGAGTAGATCAAAATATCGTCAATGAATACTTAGACAAACTTGTCCAAGTACTCGCGGAACACCCCGTTCATCAAAATCATAAATACCCCTGGGGCATTTGTCAGTCCAAATGGTAAAACAGTAAACTCGTAATGTCCAAACTTCATCTTAAAGGCGGTCTTAGGGACATCATCCTCCTTGATTCGTAACTGGTGATACCCTGATCACAAATCGATCTTGGAGAACACTGTCGCACCCTTCATTTGATCGAACATATCATCAATTCTCGGCAATGGATATTGATTCTTGATCGTAGCCTTGTTCAGTTGACGGTAGTCAATGCAAAGCCTCCACGATCCATCCTTCTTTCATATGAAAATAACAAGTGCACCCCACGGTGACACACTAGGATGTATCAGTCCCAGGTCCAACAACTCCTTCAGTTGCATTTTCAACTCTTGTAACTCCGGGGTCGACATCGGATAAGGCATTCTTTCTATCGGTTCAGTCCCCGGTTTTAGGTCTATAGTAAACTCCAACTCCCTCTCCGACGACATCCCAGGTAACTCCTCTGGAAATACGTCTGCAAACTCTCTTACCACCGGAAGGTGTTCTAGACCTTTCACTACTCCTTTCTTGTTTAACACAAGGATCGCATAAAGCTTTTACCCCTTGCGCATACTCTTTCGTAACTGTAAGGAAGAGATGAACTTCAGGGAAACTCCTTGATTCCATCCTACAATTACACGTCTCTGTCCTTCATCATCGACCAAGCTCAACCGTTTTGTCTTACATTCGAGTATCGCCTCATGCGATTCAACCAATCCATACCAATCACGACATCATAAGATCCTAGGATCGTAATGTATAGGTTGTCCCTTGTGAAAAACTCTCCCAGGTTAAGGGCACATCCTGTAACCTTTCCTCCAACCTTTTATTTGGCTCTCGAAGCCATCTCTACGAAGCTAAACTTTTCCTGTTCGACTGCCCTTACCTTCATCCTTTTTAGTGCTGCACCAGAAATGAAACTCTCGGTAGCACCGGGATCTATCAAAATACTAAGGGTCGGGTCAGTGACAATACCTGTCGTCTCAAGCACAGTCGACTGATGCTCTATCTGGCAGTTATTCATTGTGGCATGAATCCGATGGGCCTTGCCCATATCTCCCACGGTAGTGGGTCTAGATGATCTGTATGCTCTGGTCCTCTCCACAGAACAATCGTGCTGGTAGTGTGGCTCCCCACATGTCCAACACCCCTTCTTCGGCCCAATAGTCCTGACACCCAAAGTAGAAGATGACATCCCATTGGCCTGGAACCCTGGTTTGTTCTGTTGAACAGGCCTAAACTGCTGCTGTTGTGGTCCCTGATAAGGTGTCTACTGCTGAGGCGGCGGTCATCGAGGTGTAGTGAATGTGGATCCCCTCTGGAAGCCACGATATCCCGGCATGTGTCTCGCAAGTGTCTGGTGTTGTTGGGTTCCAGATGAAACCTGCTTTGCTGGTCTTGCTGGGGTCCTGGTCTAACCCCCACTGATAAGCTCCTCCTCTGCTATGAGGGCCTTCTGGACGACATCGTGCAAGGTTTTAGGCATCAAAATCCTAACCTTTGCACTCAGGTTGTTGTTAAGGCCGAATACAAACCTGTTGACCTTAAGTTTCTCGGTGTTAAGGTGCGGAGCATACCGGAGTAGCTCCATAAAATGTGCCTTGTACTCTGGCACCGTACGAACTCCCTATCATAAGGCCTTGAACTCATTGAGATGACGCTCAATGAATTCCTCTGAAAGGTACCTTTCTCTGAACCATTCCTCGAACAATTCCCATGACATGTCTTCAACGGCCATGTTCAGCTACGGTAGGAGTGTCTTCCACCATAGAAGAGTGCTCCCATTTAGTTGAAAGACCGCCATGCGAACCTTCATCTTGGAGGTATAATCACGAAGTGCGAAGCACATCGCCATGTTCTCCAACCATGCCTCGGCGGCTGCGCCATCCGGGGCACCAAAGAACTCGGGAAATTTGACCTTCTCGAGTTCACGGTGAATTCTACCAGTACCAACCGGAGCGCACGATGGAACCTCAGTGGGTGCCAACGCTCTGGCCTCATCTCTATCCAAATGGCTGATCAATGCCTCGAACATGCGCTGAAAAGATCTCATCATTCTGACTACATCACCAACTACTATCTGCTCCTGTCTGAGAACCGGCTCGTCTCCCTGGAGTTTGACCCCTTAGGTGTGGATGATACTGGAGGAGTCGTGCCTCCTCCCCTCGCACCCCGTCGTCTACCTCCACGACGTCCTCTAACCATGATTACCTGCATGCACACAATCAACTCGATTAGCAACAGTATAATCAAATCATGTCAATGAAATCCATAGCAATCCCAAGTCACGGGTTGAACCCACTCTGATACCATATGTAACGATCCTCCTTGTTATGGTGACAAAACTTTTATAACAAGTGCATTTTTTTTTTGTGTGTGTGCGTAGGTGTACAAGGGTAATAAATACATTCAACTCAGTGTCGCCTCATGACGCATGCAACTGCAACCACAACATAAATAAGACTGACTACCCATCTGTCCTACCCTGCAATGGTTAGGACCTCCAAGACACATAAATAACGCTCAAGCCCAGGTTCCCATCGATTTTAACCATTTAAGGTCTCAGGGCTGGCGACTGTTCTGAGAAACATGGAGGTGTCTACATCCCGCCCGACACAATCAAGAACCAAAACTAGATATGCTAAATCAACCAACACCAAGGACAATCACTGCACGATAAAGTTCTATAAACCTATCACACATCACATACATTCCACGGGCAAGACAACTTGATTTACTAAATCCATCATATCATGACATAAGTTTGTGCACAATGTAATCATCTTTATTTTAATTCAAGGTGCCATGGTAGTCATCTACTTTACTTCAATGTGCGGAATTAAACATTCATTAAATTCAACTGTAGATAACAGTTTTAGTGGTAGAAGAAGTGACTACACCCATGTTCGTCCATACCTATCATGGTGCCAAATAATATTAATTAATTCATGGAGCAGGGTAGTCAATTTATGTAATAAATCTCACATCCTAAAACTTCATGGGGTACAAATTCTATTATAAACTTACAATTCGATCAACTTCAGTATCTCCTAAAGGCGCAAGAGTGACCTACTTGATTTTTAAAAGTGCTAAGAGAACAATTACTTCATCAACATGCTTCTCATTTATTCAAGACTCAATACCACTATCAAATTAATGCAAGGCGCAAGTGAAATTAGAGCTACATAACCATGACTCCAACCATTTTCCAATCATTTTTTATTTTTTTTCCATTTGGATAATATTCTTAATATGGTGCGCAATTGATCTATGATAAAATTTAAGGTAGCTATACATTTAAATCTGGACCAGTTTCTAAACATACAGATTATTTCCTTTCATTTAGTTGTCTTGGCATAAATCTCAATTATAATTTAGCGGAGGTGTTGTAATTATACTAAATTTGATCACCTTAATTATGAATTGTAAATTGCAGAACAATAAACTTTATAAAAAAAATGTAAAACAAATTGTAACCAGTCAAAATTTATTTAAGTTGTAAAGCAATAAAATTTATCTAAATTAAAAAGGTATTTTTAAATTGTAAAACAATAAAATTTATATATATGAAAGGAATGTAAAACAAATTCAACTACGGTAGAATTTTTTTTTTGAACGATTCAAGTTGTTACCCAATTTAACTACTACACTAGTTATAAACACAAACAGGTGGGTACACTGGTTAACTTAAATACAACTGTAGTCCCAACCCCCATTGATAAAGTAGTAAACCGATATATAAATAAAAATAGCCACGCATCTGTTGCTCAGGAATTTCAAAGACCAAAGAGGAAACTGCACTGCCAATTGCTGCTTCCGTTCTGACATCTCTGCCGTAACCATCGCTTCCACTCCATGGTAGAGGAAAGTTCTATTCAGAAGGTTGAAGACAATGATAATACCACAATTCCGTCCCGATCTGTTCACAATTATAAATTAAATTTTTGCTAGGATAGGAGGAATGCAGGTCGATGTCCCAGTCACAAATACAGGTGGGGGAAAGGCAGAGAGGCAATGGCCCAATCGAGGGGGAGCCACTGTAATGGCGTGAGGTAAGGAAGGTAAGTCATCATAATTTACAGGGGGATAGGTCGGAGCCTGTGCATGTTCCGCCAGGAAGAAGTTTAATGTAATTACGCCAGGAAGAAAAACAAAAATGCAATTCCATAGAGGATCACATTAAAAAGATTAATAGGCAGGAAAAGGTGGGTTCAGACTCATTGGGCCACAGGAAGATGGATAAAACCTCCAGGAAAATAAGAAAGCAGTACGCTATGAGCAAAATAAAATCGTCATTCAAGGATTGTCAACATAGTTGTGGTTGGGTGCCCTCGCTCAACCTAACCCTGCCTGAAATTCATAACTTCAGGATCAATCGAATAATGCTCAAGAGCCTTTTCACTTACATTATGCGGATAGCATGGCTATTAATTCAGTCAACGGATAACCTGATTATTCTCTATCCAGTTAAGGTTGCGAATACTTCAGATCGTTGCAGCGTACAGACAACCAAATTATGTGTCTCTCTCCAAATTTGTTTTAGTAGCTGCAACTCCAATTTGCATGAGCGGAGAAAGCGACTTAGTGGTTTGCGCTATGTCAGGGTAGTAATAATAAAAACTTACTGTAGGTATAAGAAATTACCGTGAGTATGGCTCAGGAAACGCTATTCCCTCACTACTTAAAGATGAGGCACTAATCTTTATCTTCTGGAACCCATGTATTCATGGGTGCTCTATTGTGGCCTAAGGTTGGTGGGCAAGATCTCCAGGAGAATTCCTGAGCTAAGTATGCCCATTCAACAAACACTAAGGGTGACTCCAATTAAAACTATAATGCCCCCAGGTTTGCGCAACAGTAAAAAAAAAGACCCCAAGAAAATTTAACGCCACAAGAGTTAGGTATAACAATGAATATTCTAACAGTCACAACAATCACAACACTACCACATAATAGGAAGCATGCAGACCATCGGAAATAAGAACCAACACCGAAGGGTCCAACAAAAGTAAATCAAGGAAGGAAAAGAGAGAAGAAAAAGAAAATCGAGAAGGTAATGAGATATCAAATGCTGATTCAAGAAAACTTCGTCTTCACTCAACCTTGCAGGGTTGGTTCGATGCATCGAGGCGCAAGTCAACAATCATCTAGCTAAGCTAAGGAAGTTTCCAGTCACCAATAAAAGACATCAATTTACCTTTCCACTAATTAAACAGATTCAGGAAGAAGTCATAATACATTCTACCATACAAAAATGAAAAGCGTACCGTTGCCTGCTTGCCTGCTCCATGTGTCGTTCGCGCGCTCCGTGCAACTCTCGCTCGCCGACCGTCGAGACTACACCGGTACCTCCCAGCCAACGCTAGGGGTACTCTTCTTTCCCCTTAGCCCCCTGAGCCGCAAAGGGGCCACACGCTATCCAGATGGTACGTCTAGCTCCCAGCTCGCCTCGCAAGGCCGAGCTACCACTCCTCTCCGAGATGGGAAATCCCAACTCCCACAAGTAAATCAATCAAGTCACTAATCCGTCAGCGTAATGTTACGCTAACAACCAATCCCCCTTCTTTCTTCTCCTTCCTCTTTTTTATATAGTTTTAGAACTTCCATTCTTTCCCCAAATCTCATTTAATTTAAGTTTTAATAAAAATCTTCTAAAAATTCTCCTTCGTACAAGTGTCATCCATCCCCCACTTTCCTCCAATAATTATTTTCTTTTAATTTATTACATGTATTTTTTCCCTCACCCACCTAGAGTTACTCCTAAAATTACTCCTAGTTGTCCCTAGATTCCCTCACAAGTTTTAAAGGCTTTCCCTATTATGAAGTTGCTAATTTAGTTCAATTTAAAAGGTTCTTCAATGCAGATTCTTTACTAAGTTGACCTCCTGTTTTTTATCATAAGTTCCCCTCTTTCCCTTTTTATGTTACCTCCATACCCTAGTTTCCTAATTTTTACCTCTATACCCTAGTTTCCTAATTTTTATAATTCCCTCTTTCCCTTTTTTATTTGAGCTAGAAATGACAGTTGTGCAATTTAACCTCTCTTTCCTTTTATTATAAATTAGTATCTTTTTAAATTAACAAAATTTAAAATAATTAATTTCTTCTTTACATTTTATACCCACCGATTTTATTTAATTTCTTACTCTCTCCATTTTACCCAAAAATTTATGAAGACCAAAATTATTACTCAAGAGGTTTTTAGTTTAACTTTTTATTATTTTATTTTTATAAAGATATTTTCTTAAGGGTAGACAAAATTTTACCCCTAGCGAAGTTTTAGACTTAGAACTTAGATTCAGAACTGGGCGACATTTAATTAGGGAAGTTGTTTAAAAATGTCTTAACATGTTAATTGTCTTAGGTCCATCTAGGTTCATCCCTCTATCATCATCAACGCGACGTGCCCTTCAGGATGCACTAGGTGCTCCAAGGGTGCCACTCGCCTCTTTTGTTTCTTTTGCGCGACGTGCCCTTCAGGACGCACCACGTGCTCCAAGGGTGCCACTCGCCTCTTTTGTTTCTTTTGCGCGACGTGCCGTTCAGGACGCACCGCATGCTCCAAGGGTGCCACTCATCTATTTTGGTTCTTTTGCACAACATGCCCTTCAGGACGCACCACGTGCTCCAAGGGTGCCACTCGCCTCTTGACTGATTGGTAGACATCAATAACCCTTGGAGTCAACACTCCGCCAGGTGAACTTGTGGGAGACTAAGGGCTTCTAAGGAATAAGGCCCCCGGCTTATTGCGCGCCCCTTAGAATCATCGGGAGCGACTGTCGCAGTCTGCCCTCATGGCATCGTGGGTCCTCTCGAACTAGGTAATCATTAACTTACAGTTCGAGCCACAATGGGAGTGCTAGTAGGTTTTGGTAGGGCTGTTGTCCACACCTTTCTCTCAACCTCTCTGGTAGTCATGTGTGGTCCCTTTACTTCATATGTGAGTCTGGTTGGCAAGCTATCGTCAGCCTGCATCATCAACAAATCATGTTAGAACATATCCACATCATATCATCTAATCAGATGTACTAATATCACAATAAAACAAGCGAACCCCAATAGCACACTCCTTGACTCGATCCGGAGTCCAAGGGGTTCCATCGATGCCTCTGCATCCTCAAGGTCCAAAACCCTGCACACTCAGTAAAACCGAGTCAATAACACATGTCTATGTCAATGCAGTAAAACAACATGTCATCTACCCATAACGCATCATAGTAAAAGTCAAATGTTTTAATAGCATAATAATCCGGATCACTTGCGAGCAAGTGTCCTCAAAGAATAAGTTCGCTCAGTGCACTAGAGCGGGATGTTACACCTTGCAAACATAGAAGTAACCATGAGAAATGGTTAGCCACCAAGATTTCCCTTATGATTAACACTCCTTTGATTCCTTAGTCTCCTCTCGAGCCTCTTCCTTGGAACCTTCCTTCCATAGAGCCTCTCCTTTCAAAAGAGTTTCTTTATAACCTTCCTTTGTTCTCAAACCCAAGGCCTACTCCTCTTCTTCCTCCTTTGCTTGGACCATTTGTGACCTTGTCTTCTATTTTTTTGTCCCCTTGACCTTTGTTCAACCTTCACCTTTTTTTTATCTTTCTTATATGGTTTCCTCTTTTCCTCTTAGCCAATATTTTGTTAAGCCCTAGACAAAGGCCCATGTTCAACATATAACCTCATGTAAAGCTCTAGATAATGAGTTATATTTCTATTGATATTATTATTGTTGGCTAGGCCCTTTAATTGCAATTGTACCCTTCATCTCTTATATATATATATTAAAGGGACCTAGTTTTAGAATCATCTCATCTCATTTTGATACACTTCTTCTATTGTAAAAGGAGGTTCCCCCTCCAAGAGTCTTATATTTCATTTTTATATCTATTTCTCATGGTGTGGATCTTCTTCTCTTCATATTTTTAGGCTATTTTGGTATTTGTTGCCTAAGATTTGGTATCAGAGACTAGGATCCTAGTGTTTTTCTCCTTCAATCAAAACATTTAGGAATTTTCGCTATACATTTTTTCTAGGAAGTTTTAAACATCAATTTTTTTAGGAGAGAGGATACATGTGGTCAAAATTTGAAGTTTTGGTTTGTTATACTTTTGGTGATATAGCCTATGGAAGATACAATTTGTGACTAATCCCGAAATCAATTTTAAGCGAGTCATCTTGTAATTTTCTAAATAATGTTTTTTCTAGGAAGTTTTAGATAGTGAAAATTTGAAGAGAGTGAGGATAAATATAAGAGCACACATGGTCAAAAATTCAAGTTATGGTTCATTATACTTTAAGAGATAAAAACTATGGAAGATAGGTGTTAAACATGGATAGAGATAAAAAAATTACCAACAACACACAAAACACATGACACACAATTTATCTTGGAAAATACAAACTAGGGAAGTTGACCAACATCTTGGCCCCAACCAAGTGAGCTTTCACCGCTCAACTCGACACATTATAATGGAGTATCGCCATCCTTTTAAAGGCTTTCATTACATGTAATCCACATGATTGATACTACAGGTTACCAATACCATGTTCCCGAAACCACCATTGTTGGCCTAACAAACTTTGACTCTTTCACCAAGTCAAGTTTAACCTAACATTCCCCCCTTTAAACTTGACTTGGGGTTTCCCATGACCAAATATGGTCAAATTGGTCAAGTGAGTTTGCACTGCTCCTACCCCCATCAAAGTTTATGTACGTGGTATCTAAGAATCCAACATGCCCCCTTATCACTTAGGTCTATGTCTAGACTTTACCAATAATTTACTAGGGGTATACATGCTTAACCAAGTCTTAAAGTCATATTCCCATTTACATTAACATTTCAACTCCATTATTATAATCTTTTTTTCATTGTTGGTATCTAGACACTTATGCCACCATTCTCTCACCTTCATAGATAGCTCTAGCTCCCACAATTGATCTCGATATCAGTATGACATGCCCTTGCTGATCCAAAACCATTTCCGCTTAAACCTATATGCCATTCGCCTAAACGCCTCCATGGAAATCTTACCAGGCATAAAACCAAAGCTATCCTTCTCTAAATTAAGGCAGTCCAAGCAGTACCAATTCCTGGTTGGAATCACTTCCAGTAGAGACAATACAGATTCCATCTCTTGTCACACAGACTACAGTGCAGTATTCTTTTCTCCTGTAGACAACTCTGAAATTGCTTGCAAATTTTATCCAACTGTTGTTCCAAGTTTGAGTCCTCTTTCCAGCATCCTCCACAAACTCAAATCACATACGACCCCCGTGATGGCTTATCTTGTCTCGCAATTGGCTTTAAGAACCCGTTCCCTGGGCTTCATGTTTAACAGATCTGCATCATAAGGGATCTCGCTCCGAACCCTATTTCCATCATTCACATCCTTGAATTCTGCTAGGAGCTTGTCCCACTTTTCTCTGCAACCCTCCGCCGCCAAAAGATGAGAAATCTCTGACCATCTTCTTCTGGCAGGTGATCTCGATGTCTCGGCTCAACGACCTCCTGTTCTCCTCGCGGCTTAGCTCTGATCCAATGAATTCTCCTCGCGATGAACAGACTCCCCACAATTTCTCCTCTGCGTAGTGGGCGCTCTCTTCTCGACTCGGTGAAGATCAATCCACCGAGCCTAAAATGGCATTTACAGTTTCATCATGGGCCTAAATCATTTCGACACACTTGAGATATGAGACTCACCATACGTTTAGTCATATCCGAGGAGCCTAAATAGAAGAAACCGTCGTTGTATGCCAAACAAGATATCATGGCCATATTCTTCATCGAATTAGGGTTTGAATCCATTTCCCTCTTGCGCGGATTCTCTTCATGACACTTCTCCAAGAGCAGGTCAGGTCTGAAGTTAGATCTAATCATTTGTCTTACTGCACAACACCATATACAAATTTCATGCAACTACAAAACAATCTTAAGTCTCAACGCACTTTCTTGGTCTCTCTCTACATGGATCCCATCATCAAACCACCACTCTCATTAGTGAGTTCATGATAACCTAGCTATGATACCATGTTAAAACCTGAGAGATGTAAAAATAATTACCAATAACACACAAATCACGATACGTAATTTATCATGGAAAAACCAAATTAGGAAAAACCATCTAATAGATCTATTAATCTCTTGGCCAAACCTGACCAACATCTTGGCCTCGACCAAGTGAGCCTTCACCACTCAACTCAACACAATATAATGGAGTATCATCAACCTTTTAAAGGCTTTCATTACATGTAATCCATAGGTTCAATACCACGGGTCAACAATACCATGTGCCCAAAACCACCACTGTTGACCTAACAAACTTTGACTCTTACCGAGTCAAATTTAACCTTTTTTTCCCGCAGAAAATCCACCCTAATTATATTAATAATATAATTTTTCATACAAACCCTGGTAATTTAATGCCTGTTTCCTATGAACAATAATCTACCTATCTCTATAAAAATAGGCGAATCAGATCGTCCATACAAAAAACCAGCACAATCAAACCAAACAAGAGAGCTCCTCAAGAGCACTAAACATCCCATCACCTGTGACAAAACAATACAAAGAACCCATACTCGACGCATATTATAGTTAGAAAATGTCAAAATGTTGGACATTAACCTAATAATCATGTTTGTGACTAATCCTAAAATCTGTTTTGAAAGAGTCATATTGGAATTTTCACTATAAGTTTTCTTCATTGAAGTTTTAGACTCCAGAAGTTTGGTAATCCCGAGGAAACATAGTGAATTATATGTGGAAAATTTTTCAGATTTTAAATCATTATACTTTATGAGATATATCTCGTGGAAGTTAGGGTTTTCGACTAATCTTGAAATTAGTCTTAAATAGGTCATTTGGGAATTTGTGTTATAACCATTTTTTCAGTGAAGTTTCATATTTTAATATTTTCAAGGGTTTAAGAAGACATATTAGAATGCTACATGATGTAATTTTAGACTCAAAATAGCTCTAATTTCAAAGACACTTCAGGAAAAATATTATCCATCCATACAATGTCCAAATTAGCATTTGAAAGGTATGTAACTTACATTTCACACAAATTTTCCATGGAAGGTCTATTTTTGGTGATTCAAATTTTGTGATAAAGAGGAAAAAGAGGAGAATTGTTATTTTTTTACATGGCTCCAAAGGATGCTTGAAAATTTGCTTCACCAACTAAACCTCCAGAGAGCTCATCCATGACTCAAGAAGAAAGATAATAAAATTTTCACCAAATTGAAGAGGCAGAAAAGAAGATGGATGAAAATAGCAAAAATATGGAAAATAAGATGGATTGAAATAGGAAACATATGGAAAATACTTTGGAAAATAAGATGGATGACAATTGTGAACGTATGGAATGAAGATGGAAGAACTGCAAAATTCCATGTCTACCATGTTCTTACATATCCTAGATGAGAGACATCCTAAAGAAGATATCAAGATACAAGGAAATCATAAAAATGTAGAGGAAATAAAGATTGAGTCTCAGAATCATGATTATTCATTATTTCAAGATGCACATCATCAGGGGTTCAATGTAGCACCAAGGAACTATTTAATTCTCAAGATTGATATGAGGAAGTTTGATGGAAAATATACTATAACATGGAAGACACTTCAAAGTAAAAACAAATCATGTTAGTTTGAAGCAATTCTTGGAGAAACGATTATCTTCAGAAGAGAAACAAAAATGGGTTGTAAACATGCTAGGATATGACTTTGAAATTATCTACAAAAAAAAACAAATATGGTGGGAGATGTGATTTCAAGGAAAGAAGAAGAAACTAAGGGTTTAGTATGTGTTATTTCTATTCCACAATCTGATTGGGTGGGAGAAGCAAGGATAGAATGGAAGAAACATTAGAAGGTATGCAAGATCATTCAACAACTATAAGAGTACCCAAGTGCATTAGATAAATTTGTACGGAAGAATGATTTACTGTGGTGTCAAGATCACTTATATTTATGTAAGAATTCCAAATTGAAATAGAAGGTCCCTTTGGAATTGCACACATCTCCTATAGGAGGACATTCAAGGTTCTTGAAAACTTACCACGGGATCAAGAAGGATGTTTTTTGGAAAGGTCTTAAAAATGATGTTCAAAATTTTGTGGTTCTGCCAATAGAATAAGGGAGAGACAATTAACACTCTGGGTCTAATACAACTATTAACTATACCAAATCAACATTAGAAAGAAGTTTCAATGGATTTTATTACAGGTTTACCCAAATTTTAAGGAAAGAATGTCATCATGGTAGTCGCGGATTGATTGACAAAGTATGTGTAACACAATTGACCCCCTAAACTCTCTTAGGTTGGTAGGTTCTTCTAATTTTCTCTTTTCTTTCCTCCAACCACCTCTATTTACTAGAAATATAAATACAAATCTAAGCTCAAAGTCTAGTTCCTCTCATCAAGAGATTTCTAATTATTGTGAATATGATCTAATCCGAGTTCAAAATCAAAAGTTACGACCTTATAAAAATTTCAGGCCTTCTCCCACCATTCCCACATGGCACCCATGTGGCTCTACGTCACTCATTCCATCTGATGTGGATTGACGTGTCAAGACATGTATCCCTCTAACATGGCACATCTCGACTAATGGACGATGAGCACATTACCCAAACTGGTGATGAGACTTGGAGGCAGTTCCATGCCTAACTGGGCAGAGATATTTGGGGGATCCCCCACCTCCAACTCAACCAAAATTCTTCCTGGTTGTCGGTTGGTCGATTTTCCGGTCCCTGGGACCATAACCAAACCAGGAACCTCACTCCACAAGGCACCTAGACCCCGAGCTTCACTAAGGTCCTTGCAATCCAATATCCATGTTGTCCGATGGTATGGTTATTCGGGTGTAGCGACTCCCTCCTGAGATTACCGATGAAATAAACAACCAATATTTCTCAACCTATAGATCCAATGGTTGATATTTATCCTTCACTCATGATCTCTTGAAGACCACCGGTCCATTCCTTAGTCTTCCTCCACTAGGGTGCTGACACATTTTCACCTCCTATAGGAAAACTAAACGACACATGGCCCAATTACATCATCTTTATGTCATCGACAAGTTCCCTAGGACCCTTTGGTTCACTCACAAGCAAAGAAGATGGACCAGAACCCTTCCTAAAATCTTGCCCAACTAGGCATTGGGAGACTGGGGAAGGAACGTAACAGATCAAGTTCCGAGAGTTCTAGTGGCCTGAAGGTCCGATTACTCCTCTTCACACCTATCACGGGTAAGGTTAAGATGATAAAATGCTTCGGTAGAACAACAACCAATCGAGGTCTAGTGTTCTCATCAGGGTTTGATTACATCATAGGCCAAACACTTGGTTCTTCAACAGATGGTCAAGATCGATTATCCACCCTGTATCAATGGCTATTGTTTCACTCTAGGTTTAAACTATGATTTCAATGGGTTAAGGATTTATTTATTGACTTAACAGTCTATTGGTCCTTCCAGACACCCAATGGAATATTTTATATCTTGCAAGTTTTCCATTTCAAGGGATAGGGAAAAACACATGATTAGCGACCTCCTCTAGCCTTCCTTACAAAAGAATTATAGTTACTTCATTCAACAATTAAGGGAGGTTATACCACTCCATTTAACTCAAAAATTAACATTCATTAATTATTCTCAGACCATTCACATGAACACAATACAGTTTACAACCATTCATAAACATGCATGAGACATTTAATGTAAAACACTTATCTATTCAATAATGTTTTCCATCCATCTAACTGACTGAGGGGAACTTCTCTTCCACCGAAGTGTAGTCTATGTTTCACTTTTCCTTCCCACAATATGCCACCCCTATGCCAAACCATGATACCACCGGGGGACTCTCTTAATTGACTACCAAGTCAAAGAATGGATTGGGAAGGCCGCACTCCTTCACTCCACTAGCAACAAAGGAAGTTTCCCTCTTCTGACTAAGTTTAGGGCCTCCAAAATTTTATCATGAACCTTCCCAATTGGATTTCCTTTGCACAAGGGGGTTCCTTCTCTGCTACACAGTCCCTTGATGACCTCCCATTACATGTGTCAATTTCTTTCCAATTAATACCAATTCACAACCCTCTGTTGCTCCAGTTTGGATATGGGTCTTCTCTATTCCAAGGTGACCATTCAATTCTTGGGAAAACTTCCTATATTATTTCGGAAAAATTATCAGTTTTTCTTGGATAGTCAGAGCTGCATGTGATAATTTTGGTGCTCGGTCGCATCACCATTTACATTTTATTTTACTAAAGTCTACATGTCAACTCTAGGCATGAATTTTCCTCTATGGGTGTTCCCTGAGTGTGTCACACATATCCCTCTTGTTTTTCCCCTCTTCCTCCTTATTCCTTCTCTTGCGCTGGAAAATTATCTCTCTCTCTCCTCAGTATCCCCATTGGTTTCTGTTAGAAGTATGCTCCTAGGGGTAAGAACTCTTGAATTGAAGGGGTAACTTTGTTGCATAATTTTGGTTGACATTGTAGTTGACCCTTCACTCTTATGAGTACCAAATATAGAGGCCATTATAACTACTCCAACCACCAGTATTCATGCAATTAACAAGTTCCTTGTGGTCAAAGAAAATAGGGTACTGTTGTGCCCCCCCACCACAACAACCCATTTTAAAAGAATGGGTTCCCCCTATTCTATTTTTTTTTTACAAGGTATCATATCTCTACTTAGTTTAAAAGGTGTTGGCATAGATATTTTGTCCCTCTTGCTTATATGGTTTGTGAAATTTTCCTTTAATGGATATCCATAGATTGGATTCAAACGGTCACCTCCCTT
Organism: Picea glauca; assembly: GCA_000966675.3. Classification (NCBI taxonomy): domain Eukaryota; kingdom Viridiplantae; phylum Streptophyta; class Pinopsida; order Pinales; family Pinaceae; genus Picea; species Picea glauca. Next base: position 25,075 of record JZKD02S2165398.1, read on the forward strand.
GCTACACTAATCAATCCTCCTTCCCAGGAATTAGTCTTTCCTCCCACTTGCCGCAGGCACATGAAACCTATCACCAACTTAATCATCTCAAGGAACTTCACATGTGATCATTTTTCTCCTAAGTCTGAGTTGGGATAAAAATAACTCTTACACTGATTATATTCTAACATAAACCTTTCTGATTTCCAAATCAGAAAGGGTTATGTCAGAATCATCTATGTCGTAGTATTTCCCCTCACTCATAAATTTCAACTCTGACTCATACACTCAATGGATTTTATTACATATTTACCCAAATATTAAGGAAAGAATGTCGTCACGGTAGTCGTGGATCAATTGACAAAGTATCTATAACACACCTGACCCCTAAACTCTCTTAGGTTGGCGAGATCTTCTAATTTTCTCTTTTCTTTCCTCCAACCACATCTCTTTACTAGACCTCTAAATACAAATCTAATCTCAAAGTCCAGTCTCTCTCATCGAGAGCTTTCCAATGATTGTGAATATGATCTAATCCAAGTTCATAATCAAAAGTTATGGACTTATAAAAATTCCAGGCCTTCTCCTACCATTCCCACATGGAACCCATGTGGCTCCACGTCACTCGTGCCATTTGACGTGGATTGACATGACAAGACATGTATCCCTCTAACATGGCACATCTCGACTAATGGACGACGAGCACATTACTCAAACTAGTGATGGGACTTGGAGGCAGTTCCATGCCTCACCAGGCACTAGGATATTGGGGATCCCCCACCTCCGACTCAACCAAATCCTTCTCGGTTGTCGATTGGCCAATTTTCCGGTCCCTAAGACCATAACCAAACCGGGAACCTCACTCCACCAGGCACCAAGACCTCGAGCTTCACCAAGGTCCTTGCAATCCAATCTCCATGTCATCTGATGGTCTATTTATTCGAGTGTAGCGACTCCTTCCTGACCTTGCCCATGAAATCAACAACCAAGATTTCTCAACTTATAGATCCAATGGTTGATATTTATCCTTCACTCACGATCTCCTAAATACCATGGGTTGATTCCTCAGTCTACCTCCACTAGGATACTGACGCCTTTTCACCTCCTATAGGAAAACTAAATGACACCTGGCCCAATTACATCATCCTGATGTCATCATCATGTTCCCTAGGATTCTTCGGTTCACTCACAAGAAAATAAGATGGAACAAAACCCTTCCCAAAACCTTGCCCAACTAGGCACTGGGAGACCTGGGAAGGAATGTAACAGATCAAGTTTTGTTGGCCTGAAGGTTCGATTACTCCTCTTCATACCTATCACGGGTAAGGTTAAACTGAGAAAATCCTTCGGTAGAACAATAACCAACCAGGGTCCAGTGGTCTCATCGGGGTCAATTACATCATAGGTCAAACACTTGGTTCTTTAGCAGAAGGCCAAGATCGATTCTCCACCCTAGATCAATGGATATTGTTTCACTCTAGGTTTAAACAAGGATTTTAATGGGTTAAGGATTTATTTTTGAACTTAACAGTCCAACGGTCCTTCTAGACACCCAATTGAATATTTTATATCTTGCAAGCTTTCCATTTCAAGGGGCATGGAAAAACATAGGATTAGCCACCTCCTCGGGTCTTCCTTACACAAGAATTACAATTACTTCATTTAACAATCAAGGGAGGTTATACCACTCTATTTAAGTTAGAACTTAACTTCCATTAATTGTGCTCAAACCATTAGGTTTAGAGGAGAGGATCAGGAAGTACCAGCTGAGTTTTTAGTATATTTTCACGAGTGTATACTTAAGTTGAAATTTGTACATGAATATGTCTTGATTAAGTAGTTTAGATATTACCTGGATGGAGCATCTTGTGATTGGTGTAGATCACTCCCAATTGCTTGAATTACTTCACTAAGACATTTTCATGCTTCATTTCGTTTGTTTTGCAAAGATAAATTTGCAGTTGATTTCCTTTATCAAGAATGTTGTTATGAATTTTATTTGTTGAGTAAATGATCAAATAGTCTTAAAGAGTATGTTGCAGTAGAAGACACTTTTCATTATGATCAAGAGATTGATGATCTTCAAAGTGATAGCCATGATGTAGATACTTTTGACATTGTATCAAATGTATCTATTGTTTTAAGTTGTCATGAAAATCGAATTGTTTCCTTTGAGTATTCAAATGATAAAGAGAAGATCGTTACTAAAGAACATACATATCTTATTAGCAACCAACCAGTATATGATAATGAAGAAGATAGGGAAGAATTGAAGCAACATTTGGAATTCTCTTTATCACCTATTGATGAGCAAAAAACTCCACGGATCAGTGAGGAAATGTCTATCATTTCTATACCTTCACTTGTAACAAACATCAAACAAGATATGAGTAGCTGTAAAGTATATGAGGACCATCATTTTATTGATGAATCAGCCTTCACAGAGGAGCAAGATGGTTTTCTTAACCAACTAGAAATGTCTTTTCATAAGTTTCATGACCCTGTGGATTTTTACATAGAGTTGTATTTTTCAAAGGTTTCTAATGATCTAGTTGTTGGTATGATTTCAGAGCATAGTTGTAAGTATCCATTGCTTACTAACCTCTTGCTGCAAGCTTCATATCACTTGAAAATAATTTCGAACCATTGCATGGAAGAAGTTATTTTCATCAGTTCAATACTCACACGGTTGCATTGGAAGTATGACTTCAATTAAGCAAAGAAGATCAACTAGATAGATTAGTGTAGGTTGATGTACATAAATAAGCTCAATCCATGAGAATGTGATTTTCAATTTGAATTTTTCTATAGTGTGAGTTTAGTTTGCATATTATGGAAATGTTTTTATTTTTCAATAAGGGGCAGAGATGTTTTCAGGAATACAATATGCAGATATGGAATGGATAAGGCACTGAACTGCATGTTCTTGGCAACTCACAGGGATCATGCCATCCCATGTGGAGCCAGATGTTATCAAATAGAATTGTAGGTTAAAGAATCATGACACAAAATATATTATTGTTTTCAGAGCTTGTATTTTAAACAAATTCTCAGGGATTATGTCATACCATCAACTAATATCCTCCTCGAAGTGTGCAAGTTATATGCAAACTGGCATTGTGAACTAGTTAAGGAAAAGGGTTGGAGGTTAGGCAGTTTGCAGGCATCTGAGTGAAAATCTAAAATTACCAGCATCAACCTCATAGCCATTAGGTACTCCATGATATTTTTTGTCTTGTTTGGAGGTCAAGAAGGGGTTGGCTACTTTATTTTCCTTTGGCACTGCGAACTGGCTCAGGCGCTACGAAATGTGTTATAGAATTTCCTGTAGCAGTTGTTGTTGCATTTTTTATCATAAATCCAAAAGGGTGGTGTGGGTTTCTCTGAAATTGTTATTGGAGGGAGATGATATCCTTATTGACTTGCTGACCAAATTTTAGCCTGACCCAGTTTGGCATTTGAGAGAAACAATTAAAACACCAGTGCGTTGCGGAATGTGTTGCAAACTCTCTATTTTCCATAGCTGGTTGGATATTCGCCTTGTTGGGAGGTTTCCACCTATCAAGGAAGGTTCAAATGGTATCCTAGGAGTTTTTTGGACATGAGGGACATGTGTTCCATCTCCAGATCAATAAAGATGACCTGTTTCAAAAGGCATTTATCATCATAGTCAAAATCCCCAAAAAATAAGAATTTGTTAGGCTTTTGTTGGAATCTTTTGTAACAAGACTCCTAAATGGAGGAGGATCCTATGTAACTCTTTGGTTTTGAACTCCTTAGGGTAGATAGAGGTTATTCACTATAAATGAAAGGTTTTTTGATGAGAAAAGGGTTGGATTCATGACCCAAGAGAGGAGAGAGATGGAGGAGCAGTTTTGGTTTCTCATTTATAAGCATGAGGGCATGTTTGTAATGACATTTTCTGCCATTAAAGATTCATGAGAGTTGTTATCAGTTTGTCTTATTTGTTTTCCCACATCTTTGTTATCTTCTTGCTTGAACATATTGTAGGTTTTGAGGATCATAGTTTCCATTGATCGATGGATTCATGAACAACATGAGATCTGTTGTAGCTTGCCCATTAAATCATTGTTCATTGTTTAAGAAAATATTTATCTATTGCAAAAATGATTTCTGTATAATGGATGTTCTTCCTTTTGTCATATTCGCCATGCTTCTACTCATCATTATATATCTCTTTATCTGATGTACATTTTGATTGCCTTTGATCCATAGGATGTTATGACTCCATGCCCAATGGAATTCCTCTGTATACATTTTGTTTCCCTCTCCCTTTCTTTCCTAGTCTTGTTGATCCACCTACGCAAACCATTTAATCCATTTATATTTTGATGGGTACCGGGCTTGCACTTACAACAATCTAATTGTGACTCTCAGTGCTAACACATTCACGTACCCAAGGAGAAAAGGACGAAGTTGGAGCCTTTTGGGAATAAGGGGACATTTGTTGGATACCGTGAGACATCAACGACTTATAAAATCTCCATTCCAGGACAATGCCAAATAGAGGTAAGTCAGGATGCCACATTTGATGAAGACACAACCTTTAGTAGGTCAAGAGAGTATCACTCAGAGATTGATAGTGAGGAGAAGGAGGCTCCAAAGGATGTGGGTTCAGGTCCCTCTGTTCTAGTTGATCACCCTTCAGACTATTATAAGAAGTCAGCAGAGCCAGCTAAACTAGAGGACCCACCTAGAGTCATTGTTCCAGAGACCAGGAAGATGTCATTATGGCTTCGTGATACAGTTCAGGATGTAGAGATTCATGTAGCTTCCTATGGTACTTTTAGGAAAATAAGGTGACCTCATAAATTCTTGAGTTATATGGCATTGATGAGTCACATAATTGATTATGAACCTTCCAGTTATGAGGAGGTAGCAGGCCAACAAGTTTGGAGAGATGCCATGATGGAGAAATATCAGTCCATCATGAAGAATGATGTGAGGGATATTGTGTTGAGACCTAAGGGGAAATCAATAGTGACTTCCAAGTGGATCTACAAGATCAAGCATGCAGCAGACGACATCATCGAAAAGTACAAAGCAAGTTTCGTGGCAAGAGGGTTCTCCCATAAAGAGGGAGTGGACTATGAGGAGACATTTTCTCCAGTAACCAAGTACACTTCAATCAAGACCATTATTTCCAATGCAACAATCATGGAATATTGGAGATTACACCAGATGGATGTAAAGACTGCATTCCTCAATGGTTTGATTGAGGAGGAAGTGTATATCAAACAACCTCAGGGATTTGAGGTACATGGAGGGAGTCTCATGTTTGTAGGTTGAAGAAGGCCTTGTACAGACTCAAGAAAGGACCCAAGGCGTGGTACTCCAGGATTGATGGATAATTGATGAGCTTGGGCTTAACCAAGAGTGAAACAAATCCAAAACTTTACGACAAGGTTTTTTATGGTGATCCTTTGATCTTGGTGTTATATGTTGATGACTTGTTCCTTATGGGAACAAACCAACTCATCAATCGATGCAAGAGGGAGTTAGCCTCTAAGTTCAATATGAAGGATATCGACTTGATGCATTATTTATTGGGATTAGAGGTGTGGCAGAAACCAGATGAGATCTTCCTCGGACAAGGGAAGTACATAATTGATATCTTGAGAAGATTCAGTATGATGGACTACAAGTCCATGGCTACACCTATGATGAAAAATATGAAGAAGCTGAGTGATTACACTTCAGATTCAGATTTGGTAGATCCAACTATGTACAAGAAACTGATTCGATCCTTGATGTATTTGGTTAACACCAGGCCAAAAAATTTCTTTGCAGTGAACACCATGAGATAGTTCATGGTTGAACTAAGGCACTTCCACTGGGTTGTAGCAAAGCATGTGTTGAGGTACCTACATGGTACAATTGGATATGGTATGAGATATGACTTAGGTGGTGAATTGAGGCTGCAGGGATATACTGATTTTGACTGGGCAAGGAGTGTAGTGGATAGAAAGAGCACCTCATGGTGCTACTTCAACTTAGGATCAGATATGATATCCTGGTTTAGCATGAAGAAAAATTTTGTAGCACTATGTACAACAAAAACAGAGTATATCACAGCGAGTTTCGCAATTCGCAAAGGAGTATGGCTTCATAAACTTCTTGTAGTACTATTTTATTAAGATATAGATATGACCTTAATACACTGTGATAATCAAAGTTGTGTCAAGCTTTCAGAAAATCCAATATTTCATGACAAGGTGAAGCACATTAAGATCAAATATCACTTCATTAGAGACATGGTACATAAGGGAGAAATAAATCTCCAGTACATATCCACAAATGATCAAAATGTGGACATTCTCACCAAGCCTTTGTCTAAGATAAAGTTTGTATACTTCAGAGACAAGCTTGGCGTGATGCAGAATGTCTCCCTCACTAAGAGGGAGTGTTGATGTTTCTCCAGTTAACAACATCGAGATGTTTCTCCAGTTAACAACATCGAGCAAACATTCGCCTAGATTGGTCATGTTGATTTGACCAAGGGAAATGACTCATTCACTTACAGATCTTTGCTAGTGGTGAATGGCCCAAGTGTAGTCCTTCTCCTAACGAGGAATGAATAGACTCGAGGTGCTCTCACATTGCCTGCTCAAGGATGGAGTGATCTATATTAATTAGACATGCTTGTGAGGAAATAATCATCAACATAAATATAATATAATAT
>JZKD02S2165398.1:38758-55801 GCA_000966675.3 Picea glauca
TCAAACAATAAGGTGTTTTCATCGCAGTTTCTTGCTTATTTGAATGTATGTTTCCAGGAAGAGGATGGTCTTGGCTATGACCAGAAGGGGAATTGGATTTCTTGTAGATACTACCTAAGTTGAAACCAACTTCTAGTCCTATAGTAATATCTAAAACTACATCTAATAGGCTAAGATCCCACCTTTCTTGAATGTAAGGACACAAACTAATGATCCAAGACTTAGAGGCCTTTAGTATGAGTGAAAATGTGTCCCTTTACAAATTACTAATAAATCATTTGAAGTACCATTGTTTTTTTAAAATAGCAATGATGGGTCAACCCACTTTTATAAATAATAACCAATAATAATTATCCTCGATATCAATTAACAATCAAATTATTATATATTTAACTACCTTAAAAAAAAAATACAAACCTCAACATATATCTTCTTCAAATATATTTACTAATTTATGTGAAACAATATATTTACCAAACCTCAAACATATCATAGTTACCAATATGAATAATGCTAACCATCAAATCTAAGGATGACTAATTTGTCAAAGTACAAAACAAAACTAAGTAGCAAGTTATTTGATATCTTCAAATAATATCAACTTGATATTGGTGAATTAGTTGCAATTCTGTGTAACCATTAGCGATATGTTTCGAAGGCACATGGTACTTGAAGGAAAAACTTGAAGGAAAAACGACAGGGTTAGAGAGCGTGCTCAAGGAACTGGAAATTGATCTTACTAGGGCTAGAAAAGGGAAGCCACCACTCTGTAGTGATGCACAAGAGAAGCCTTATAATAGAAACTTGAGTCCAGAAACGCTGGAGAAGAAAATTGCAGATACAAGTTTGAAGATTGAGAAAATGAAGGTAAACATGAGGATAAGAGATGATCTGAAAACCCGTACAGAAAAACTGTAAATTGATCCATACAGAAAAACTGTAAATCGATGAAGTTGAAATTTTAAAAAGTTTTAGTTTCAATGATTTGGCCCTTTTTCAGGAACATTTTCTTTTTAATTTTATCTAAAATCTTGTTAAAAATTGTTGAATTTGTGAATTTGAGTAGCAAAGACTATAACCCAAATGCTTTAAGAGTTTTTTCAGCATGTTAAATCCATTTCTACATTAAAAATGAAATTTAAATAACAGAAAATTGTAATTTAATTTTCTACATTTAAAAATACAATTTAAATAATAGAAAATTCCAATTTCCTTTAATATCACTAATTCCAAAAAAAAAAAAACCAAACCCTAAAACATTTAGACAATTTCTTAAAATTTAAATAAATATTACATATCAATAAAACATACAAACAAAATTAAACAAAATCAAATTATACATAATAAAAAATATTATTCCATATAACTAAATATAATGTTTATTAAAATTTAAATGAATATTACATACCCATAAAACATACAAACAAAATTAAACAAAATCCAAACATGTATAATAAAAATATTATTCCATATAACTAAATATAAAGTTTATTAATAAAAAACATAATTCCATATAACTAAATATAAAGTTTATTAATAAATACAAAATTAATGAAAAATTTTAAAATTTATTTAAGATTTAAAAGAGTTGTGCATATCTATATCTATAAATAAGTAAATGAAATTAAAGAGAAATATATAAAGTTTATTAATAAATACAAAATTAATGAAAATTTTTAAAATTTATTTAAGATTTAAAAGAGTTGTGCATATCTATATCTATAAATAAGTAAATGAAATTAAAGAGAATATATTATATGACATAATTGTTTTTTTTTTTAAATGTAAACAACATATCTAAAAAATGTATTTTTCATGATTTTAAATATTTTAAAATCTTATAAATAATTGGAAAAAATATTAAATTAAATTAAAATAAATAAATATTTTAAATTCAAAATAAATAAATAAATTCATTTTAAATTTTTTAAGATAAATTTTAATTTCAAAATAATTAAAATTTTGAATGAGGGTTATGGATTGGTGAGATGAGAGAGAAAAACAAGTGGTTTTCAATCTCATTTCTACAACATAACTTTGAAAATTTTCTTCTTCTTCAAATGTTGTCCCATGTCTCTCATTTATATAATTCCAAGCTCCATGAAGAAGTAGCTCATGTGTGAAGGATCCTCATTTGAAATGGAGATCCCAATGCTTGATGGAGACTTTGGGAGGCCAAATTACTCCTCATGAATGAGATGGAGCTTAAATTTGCTTGACATTAGCCTCAAGGTGCTTGAGATATGTATTTCTTCTTGATTGCATTAAAGAAGTTTGGTTTACATGTGTGAGTAGACTCATGTGACTTTCGAAGGAAAAGCCACACAAGTTGCACATGTGTTAATGAAGGAAAAGTTGCACAAGTTGCATGAGTGTTAGTGAAGGAAATCCACACAAGTGTATGAAAACCCACTTTTATAATGTTTTCCAAACTCTTTTGAAGTGATACAAAGAAGCCATGAGGTAGCCTTGTTATGTTGTGTTCTTGTTCATTGATGATGTTTTCAAACAAGCCCAAATGTCATGTGTAAGAAAAACTTGACATGTGAGGTTAAGAGCTACCGTATAGCAAAAATGCATCATTGTTTTCTATCCTACTGATCCAGATTATTTTTGGCACAAAATGAGAGCGGAGATATAATAAAGAAATGTACAACGATATATCAACAATATAACAGAGATATATCAAAGATATAACCATAAACATAGAGATAGAGTAATACACAGTTTCTATTAATGAGTGAAATGTACAAAATTGTAGAAATATAGAGTGAAAGACTCGCTGAAATGGTGGCAACTTATCTTTGAGAAGAGATGTGACGGCTACGCTCATTCGCAAGAAGATGATAGTTACAATGAGGCTCCAAAGGCCTTTTTAACATAAAAAAAATAAAAAAAACCTTACCCCGGAAGATGAAAAGCCAACAAGTTTGTGGACCCCGTTTTGGGTAGTTTGGTGTATCAACTTCTCGGGGGCATAACTTTGGCATACGATCTCCATTTGGGGTGCACGATAGCTTGTTGGAAAGGTATTGCCAAGGAGCTTCATTTCACATGCTCAATAATTATTTTAGCAATCATTAAGGTGCCTGATCATGAAAAAAATTCTTTTAGGTCCTTAAAATGGCCCTGGAAGTTTAGGACCCGAAAAACTGCTAAAAATAGTAAATTGCCAAAGAACTGTTTTGACTCAATTGGAATATGTGGGTAGACACCGAAATCCACCTGGATCAATCCTCCCTCCTTAGGAAACAATGGTCTCCATTGCATTGAGTTCTCGGGGGAGAGGGGGAAGCGTTTGTTGAATCTGAACCTTGGTGAGTCGCTTGCCTTGCTGGAGAAGTTGTGTTTTCTGGATTGTGGAAGGTTGTTGAGAACCTGATGTTAAAATGGTTGGAACTTTTTAACCTGCCTGGATACATGATATGACTGTATGCAGAAGGAATATTTGCGCTTTGATGCAATCTAGTCGACCTGCTTCTGCTGGATATAAGGTGTTTGGACTGAGGCTGCAGTAGTTACAGTGTCCTTTTGTTCACCTTTTGAACATATTATGAAGAGGTTGAATGTTGTAGTATGAGATATTACCTTGTGGCACTGTTTAGGTGGGATAGTAGTCAGAACTACCTTTGGTATTCTGTAGAGATGACCCCTAGAGTAACAATGACACTACGAGAACGAGACTCATAATTAACATGGTGCTTCCACATAAATGGTTGGCCCAAAAGAACATCATAGACATCCAGCGGGGAAACATCACATAATACCTCATCCTTGAAGGGCTTAGTGTCGTATGAAAAAGGGCACTACTGGCTGACACAAATACCTTGCCCCTGGCGAAGCCACTCGATGTTGTATGGTTGCGGGTGTGGTTTTGTCGATAATCCAATTGTTTGATGACCTATGGTGAGATGAGGTTCTTCTATCTTTTTCTATCAACAATAAAATGCAGCGGGGTCCTCTTCACCCACATTTGTGAATGAAAAAGGTGCTCCCCCTCTTTAGGATCTGTTGGTTCTTATGGTTGAATTGTTGTGGTCGCAACAATAGCAGTGGGGTCTGTGTCGATGATTTGTCTTCTCCCATTATTTTATGAATCATATTCCAAATCAAGGTTCGACTCCCTTTCTTCGATCTCGGCCACCAATGATTTTTTTGAGCGACATTCATCGGTGTTTTTCTAGGGGATTTTGTGGAAATCACACCACTTTCCAATGTCCTTCGTCTTTCTGTTACCCTTTTTTTCCTGTGGCTTAGACTGGTTTTCTAAAGGCTGGTTGTTAGGGTCGTCTTTACCATACTTTGGTTGTTGCGTATTTGCAGATCCAAAGTCTTGTTTGTTCTGGTGCCTAAATTTCTGCTCGACTTTGATATCATATCGATAGGCAGCTCCCAGTGATGAGATGTCCAGAAAATTCATTTCAGTTCGGATGTACCTATGCAGAGCCCCGCATTATTTCAGAACCAAATGTCGCTCGAAGTCTTTGATACCCAGCTTGGTGCGCAAGGTAAGGAAATTATTTGTGAACTACGACATTGTTTTTCACCTCTCTTGTCGCAGTGTGGTCCATCTCATGTACCGATCATCATAGTTACCAAAAAGGTAATATTGTTCCTTGACTGCATCCACAAAAATATCCTAAGTGGGCTCGACCCCATATATTCCATAGTTCTCCGTGGAAATTTTCTCCTAGTAAGTTTCCCACCAATGTTTGACATGGGGGAGAGCCTTAAGTAGTGTGAAGGTGATCCTTTCCCTGTCGGACAATTTGTGAATAAAGAAATAACCTTCTAGCATATTTAACCATTTTTCTAGGGCATATGTATCTATCCGACCTTCAAATACGAGAATATAAAAATTAACATGTACCTTGAAAGGAGAGGTGCCTCCAAAATTCTTGCTTGATGAAGATGTCCATGTTGTTATCGACAAGCATTGAAGGATGTGGAAAAAATTCTCCATCATTTCGTCCCTCTGTCGCATGAGAGCTTGCTCAAGATACAAATTAATAGAATTGTATGCTATGTCGTTTTTCTTTTCTTCCTCCATGGAGGGTTTCTTAGGCGTTCGAGAGAAATTTTCCTCAAGAGAGACAAGATCGAGACCCAACTTGCTATACTCAGACCTCGTCGGGGACATGCACAGAAAAAATGATCAAGAACAACCTTCTCTGATACCACTGATCCGGATTATTTTTGGTACAAAATGAGAGCGAAGATATAATAAAGAGATGTACAGAGATATATCAATAATATAACAGAGATATATCATAGATATAACCATAAACACAAAGATACAGTAATACACAATTTTTATTAATGAGCAAAATGTACAAAACTGCAGAAATATAGAGTGAAAGACTTGGTGGAATGGTGGCAATTTATCTCTAAGAAGAGATGTGATGACTATGATCATTCACAAGAATATGATCATTACAATGAGGCTCCAAAGGCCTTTTTAACATAAAGAAAATAAAAAATTCTAACTTCGAAAGATGAAAATCCAACAGGTTTGTGGACCCCGTTTTGGCTAGTTTGGTGTATCAACTTCCTGGGGGTGTAACTTTGGCATATGATATTCGTTTGGGGTGCACAATAGCTCGTTGGAAAGGTATTGAGTTGGTTGCAGTTGTATTTAATATTGCCAATCGCTTCCTGAAATTTAGCAGTTTGTTGGATTTTTGTCTGTCTGTCTATTGCCACATATCTCCAAGGCACATAATCCAATGGATGGAGCAAGTTGCGAAATCCTAGAGATATTTTTTATGTATTTGACTATTTGATGACAGTAACTCTTGGAGAAGAGGAGAGTAGCTATTGTGAGACTCATTTCTTTACTTTCAACTGTAAAAGTTTCCATATTGTATGTAACCAGACTTAACAATATTGAATAGTTAATGATCAGTTTATTCTCCTATTGTCATATATATGTGTTTCAATCTTACTTTGATGCTAGCTATTGATGAAGGATTCATCCTAGTACTTTTTTCCTTAATGTGGTGAATGATTTATTGTTTTTTAATTGATGCAAGTGTTATCAAAGTACTCTCTTGTTGATTAGGAGGTTCCTACTTGATGAGATTTCTACTGTATGTGTTTCAAAATTACCTGATGTAACCTAATGGATGTATTTTACATTTTCTACTAAGCCTTCCATCTTTCCATTTTTATTCTAAATATTGGTCTGAGACTATTCAAGCCTTGCTTGCTGATGTATATTTTGTGGAGGTTTTGTGTTGATATTTTAAACTGAGTTTCTCACCCATTCACTACATATTGAACTAAACTCTTATCGTTTTACAAAACTACAAGTTTTCTGATGGGTATTAGGCTCACACCTATAGCATTCTAGGTGATACTTCTAGTACTAACACGACCCAAACAAACTTTTCCTTTAATCCACCTTTGGTCACTTGGGTTAGGGCCCAAGTGATATGAGAGAACCCCAACACAAACCTACGGTAGAAGTTAGCAGGGCCCAAGAAGCTATGAATCTTGGTCAGTGTCTTCGATTTGACCAATTATGAATGTCTTGGATTTTATCTAGATCCACATACACACCCTTCTAATCCACAATGTATCCCAAATATTAGATTCTCTACATGTCTAATGAACACTTCTCCAAGTTGGAATATAACTTTTGTTGTCAGAAGGTGCCCAAGACTTGTTTAATGTGCTTTAAATGTTCCTCCTAGGTTTTTATAAATATGAGGATGTCATCTAGATATACGACCACAAAGGAGTTTACGAATGGAAAAAATATATCATCCATCATCCACATGAATGTGGTCGGGGGATTAGTCAAGTCGAAAGGCATGAACAGACACTTGAAGAGACCTTATTTAAACTTGAAAGATGTCTTCCATACATCATTTTTCTCAATCAACACCTGGTGGTAGCATAATTTCAGATCAATCTTATTGAAAAATTTGGCACCGTTGAGATGAACAAGAAGATCATAAATTTGGGGGATTAGTTACCAGTTCTTGATTGTGATCTTCTTTAAGGCTCTATAATCAATGCAAAGTCTCCATGTCCCATCCTTCTTTTGTACCAGAACAATTGGGCTCCCACAAGGTAAGGAGGTTGGTCTAATGTGGCCATTCATAATTAGTTCTTGGATCTAGCATTTGATTTATTCATTCTCCATAACAAAATGTTTGTATACAAGGTCTTTAGGTAGAGGAGAACCAGGTGTCAAATCAATTGAGTGATTTACCTGACAGTGCAAAGGCACCTCAATAGATGAGGAAAATATGTCTTTGTGCTCTTATATTATCTTGTCCACCTATTGTTGTTGTGTAAATATACCTCATGTAAATATTTTGGTGGTTGTAGTGACCTTTCGTTCACCTTCCGACTAGACCATAAAGAGGAAAAATATCCCAGTCTAAGAGACCACCTTTTCACACTGCCTCATGGAGATCAAAGAGACCGTAGTAGTTGGGAATACCTTTGTTACCCTGTGGATTTGACCTCCCAAATTAATAATGAAACTACGGGGAATAGATTCATAGATAACATGTTTCTTCCACATATATGGTTGTCTTAAAAAAACATCACAAAATTCAAAAAGGGAAACATCACACAATTCCTCGTCTTTGAAGGTTTTGATGTTGTAGTACAAGCAACATTACTAGCTGACATAGATGTATCATCCCTGGCTGAGCCAACAGATGGTGTATGGCCAAGGATCCAACATCATTGTTTAGGTTCAAATTCTTGATGACCTTTGTTGAGATCAAGTTCTTCTGGCTACCGTTGTCAACAATGAAATGGAGGGGGGTCCACTTTACCCACATCTGTGAGGCACTCTGTTACACATTATTTTCATCATCCCTATGACCATTAATTATGTAAGCCTATCTGTTTCCTTCGGAGGGGTCAATGGCCTGAGTTCCTGAAGAAGGAAGGGATAAGAACTTTTCCTAAGAAAAGAAGTTGCATTTTCCTTTGTAAAAACCCTATAAAAAGGAAGTTCGCAAGCTGCATTATAGCTAGGGTACGAGAATGTATGATCCTCATAGGTTGCATCATATCTAGGTCACAAGGAGTTTGCAGTATTCTCTATAGGTAGGGTGCGAGAATGCTTACACATGGGAAAAACGAGCGTTTTCTCGAATCTTCTAGAAGGAGAAACTTCCATGGTGAGGTGGCATACGAATGGTTTGGATCTTACTCACTTTCATGATTTAGTGGGATCATCCTAACCTCCTCACCTTATCCTCTTCAACTTATAAAAGGAGAGGAGCTCTCATGGAGAAAGTTAGTAGTTTTTGGCTTGGGATTGTTAGCTTGGTTAGAGTGGCTTTGAGATTTTCTTTGTCAAGATAGATTGTGAGCTGCTATCAGATCCATGGTCTTAGAATCCTTGGAGCAAGAAGTGTGTGGGGAACGAAGGAAAGTTGGAAGGGACCTTACAACATCAAGGCCATGGTTGTAATCTCTCTTTCACATTTAATATGATACAATAATATGATTCTTTCCTATAAAGCTTGTTGTGTTTTATTGTATGATTCCTTGATCACATACATAGGCTTATATTGAGTTGAGGCTATTACTATCACTTTGGTTGGTTGCGTTCTTTTGCAAGATCATCATTGTATGAGTCTTGGAATGGAGCTAGGATGGAGATGGTGAGAGGAAGTGGCGTTTAAACAGTATGTCACCTATCCCTCTTTAGTTAGTAAATTCAATATTTAAAACTTAAGGAAAGAGTCATGTTCTGGTGTGTTTGTTCTAGATCTAGGTGGATCTAGGGAGATAAATTAGTGTTCACACCTACCGATTTATCCGATAACACACTCCCCTTCTTCGAGATCCTCCAGTTCATCTGGATAGACTTTTGTAGTAGCAATGGTGACACTAGGTTTTGCGTCAATGATCCATTTTCCCTTATTTGGTTCCGAATAAGAGTTTAAGTTGGCATTTGAATTTAAGGATTTCATCTCATCCAACAATGATTGTTTGGAGTGACATTCATTAGTGTTGTGCCAAGGTATTTTGTGGAACTCACACCACTTTCTACTATCCTTATTTAACTTCCTGCTACCTTATTTTCTTGTGGATTGGATTGGTTGTCCTGGGGCTAGCCATCCTTGCTTTGTCCTTTTCTCTAGGATTTAGGCCACCTTTACCGTGATTCTATTACAATGGGTTTGTAGAACTGAAATCTCACTTATTCTTTTTCTTGAACTTTTACTCGCTCTTGAAAGCATATCAGTCAATGGCTCCCTGTGATGCCCTGTTTCCCCCAGTTTGTAAATATAACTATAAATGGCCAAAAGAATATGGAAAACTTTATATGTGTGAATATTCATTCGATGGACCTTTGTTTGAAAGGTAAACGAATGTGAATTTAATTATTTACTAAAAAAGTGGACAAGTGTTGCATGACTAATGGAAGGAGGGTGTACTTATAAAGACCACGAGTGACATACGAAGAGAGGGTGAAGGGGACTAGGAATGGTTGCGTTAACCTTCACCAAACCGATGCTTACTGGATTTAATTGTTCAAGACCAGAAACATCCTCTGACCCATAAATGAATTACAATCAGGCTGGTGGGTGGGAAGACCTCCTCAGGAGTTAATGAGGGATGGGGTGTGTAAGCACTTATCCATGAGGCTTCCATACTTGATCGTTGACTTGGAATTTGGGCCACATGTGACCCTTCTGAAAGAGGCGAGAAGGGAAGGTGTGGTGAGGGCGGGGAGAGGAACACGCCTGCGAAGAGTGCAGAGACAGGAAGTGAATCTCAGGGATTCAAGGAAGAATGGAAAAACTAAGCGTTCTGGACACGGAAAATGGCAGAGAAGTTTATGATACAAGCTGATAAACGAGGCTAGTCCTCCTTTCTTGGTATCATGTAAACCATTGCCAGGATCTTGCGGGAAGAGGAGAGTAACCTCTGTCCCTGCTGTGGCTGAGAGAGAAGAAAAGGCCGTGTTGCAGAGCATCGTGGTCTAGCTCGGGGGTGGCTAGTGGTAAGTCCATTTGGAGTGACTGAGCCTATGGTTGGGTGGAAATGGGCACCCCTTCTAGTAATCGCTTCACCTTGTCCGATTTTTATAAGTCTTCTCTCGTCTTTAATTGTTGAGATGGAATGATAAATGATTTCTTGGTCATTACACATCTATATATGTATGCATGTATGAACATATCTATGTTAAATGGCTATATTATGTGTATTCTTCCATGTCCTTGGGAACTCACACTTCCACTGATAAGTTGTATGCCCAACTTCACTCTGGAGGCTTCCCGGGCATAAGTCGTAAAATGGTCGAGATAGGATATATTGTGTAGACCTGAAACCATCAATCTGAAGAGAATACTTCACCTTGACCCCTTTTCCGTGTGAATTTACAGACCCAAGTCCCTAACCCGTTCGGGGTGAGAACTTAGAAAAATAGTGATATGCAAATATCGAAAGGGAAAGGTTTTCCTTATTCGAAGGATGGATGGACGAGACCTGTCCAGAAGGAGCCAAGGGATTTCATGGCCGTTGGCTATGGAAAAGAATGAGGGGATTACCCCCTCTAGCTTCTCGGATCCATGAGTTCGGAGTTCTCATATCAGGAAGATTATGGGTTGGTGCGACCAAAACCTCTGAAACCCAAAGTCGCGAAGTAACGTGGACCATTGATCTATGGATTCTTTTGGGACCCACCTCAACCATTGTATCTGTGAGTTCATAGTTCATGCACAGGGAGAGAATAAATTTTGTTCGTCGGATCTATGCGCGGAAGACCATAGCCGGGAGATCCATAGGAAAGTGCACGAGGTCTATACCTTTGAAAGTGCACAGAGGAGTGAACTTTTGTGAAGTCTCGAAGTCTTGAAGTTAATCAGAATCGTCCATCATCAGAGGACATGTGGAAATATATCCGAGAGTTTGAGGATTCAGACCTCAAAATATTTGCAAGGAGCAGAGGCGAATACTCAAGGAGCTAGGAGCCACGACAATCCTAGTCGTCCATCGGGAAAGGACACATGGCGAGAGATCAACATTTCACTGACTCGCAACTCAGGAATTCAGAGATAGGAGTCGTGAGAACTCACGAAGTATGAGTTCATGATTTGATCGCAATCGTCGATCAAAGGGAGGCTCTGGAACGTTGATTGTCCAAGGAGATATCGGGGATCGAGAGAAGGAGAGTGAGAGACCCTCCAAATTCGTGAAACGCGAAGTCCTGATTCCTGAAGAGTTGATCTAAGACGTTGGGTCGTGGGAGATTTTGGACCGTTGATCTGACATTGGGAGTTCAGATTTCGGGATTCCAAGGAAAGGAGATGGATTAATTTCCACCTTTGTGATACGCGAAGTCCTGAAGCGCTTGAGGGTTGGGTCCTGTTATAGCAAGATTTGCCTCACCATTGTTATCTTGCACAGAGGTCCTTTTTCCATTTCCCTATGAATACTTATCAACCCCATTTTTGATAAATCCAGAGCCAAAAATATACATTTTTCCACATATACGCTCCCCAACTTCTTTGCAAGATGCGTATATGCTTGCTGCTCCACTACAGCTCGCGTATATTGGGATTTGTGCCAGAAAATACAAAATGAGGTCGGGTTTCCATGTCACGACAAAAGATCTCTGATCTTTGGCCTTCTATATACTAGAAACATTCTGAATCGACCCTTCAGTTTCATTCCAGAGGCTATAAGAGCACAATTTCGAGCTATGGAAAAAAGAGGAGAAAGCATTCAACTTTGAGAAAAAAGTTACTCTGGAGAAATTACTTCATATTGAGTCTGCATCCCTTTGTCCCTCAAGTCTGAACACAGTGTTCAACCCCCAAACTCTTTCCTTATTGTCGAGAGGACCTCATTACCTCTTTGCTATGAGCTTTCCTTTGGTGGAGGATTGAAGTGGTGGAGACCCAGTTGGAAGGAACTTGGTTTCTTGGTTTCGAACCGTGCCGACACGGAAGTCTGTAATGTTGATACTTCTATTGATCAATTATTAATAGAAATACTCATTTCCTGACCTATCGATATATTGCAAATATATGATTATTATCCATGGGCATGTTTGTAATGTTTATTAACGGATTGTGCTATCTAATGTGCTAACTCTTTTTATATATTGTCACTATATACTTGCATCGCTTGTTTGTTGAGAACTTCTTATAGGTGTAAAGCTTTGGGTCAAAGTGCTCAACGGTGGAACATAATCAAACGATTAGATCGAGGTAGGATTCTTCCTCGTATTGCACATTAGTTTATATAGCACATGTTGGAATTGAGTTGATTTCTACAGTCATACTTATCTGTTGTGGTTTACCCTTGGCCATAGAGAGTTTTTCCCTTGTAAACGAATTGGCGACTCCACTAGGGATAGATCTTCCTTCTAAGGGTTGAAGTATTTTTTCTTCTTACACTGCTCTTTTTCCTTTGTGTTTCTTGTCGTATCACAGTTGGACAGAGTCTGTTCACTCTGGGTTTGAGTTTTTCAACATTTTACCCTTGCCTAGAATTTTTTAAAATGATATATGCCCTTTTTTCCCTGACAACCGCGTATACACGACTGATGTCCCACTACAAGAGGCGTATATACGCCCTTTTCTCTTGAACAGTCGTGTATACCACTTCCCCTTGCTTGCTTTCTTGGTTTAGTGACTGCTGGGTAGGTTTTGAGGATCACTGAGCCTTCTTAGGTCTTTGTGGTGCGTGTTGAGATTATCTGGGATGACAGGAAACCTGTTTGGAGTTGAATTTTTGGGCGACGTCTTTCTCTTTGTTTCCATTTTTTATTTGTCCTTGGTAGTTGAGATGTTTGCTTAACTGCTTGGTATTATGCTCGAGTGATTGCTTTTATATACAATAGAAGTTATATATCAAGTCTCTTATCAGTCCATGCATTTTCTTTTTAATACATTGAAAATACAAAAAAATAGGTATTTTGCATTGGTTGGTATTTTTGTCTTGGAACCTTTATCATTAGCTTAGCACATTTAGYGAAAGATTGCATTTTACTTCTGAGTTGCAGAGTTAAAATTGAAGATTGCACTGTTTTTATTTAGCATATCATTCACTGAAAAGTTAAAGTTAGGCTTTGCATTATATCTATTTTTATTTTCATACAGAGTCATAACACCATGAGTTTCATTTCCATATCTTTTTAAGTAATCACGACCAATAAAATTTACGCTTTAAACTAAAATTGATTAGTAACGATTTTATTGTTTAGGGTGCACAAAATAGCCTAGGATTTAGTGCCTTGGAATAGGATTTTGTGAGTAAACTTCTCCAAGGAAATTAAATCAACATATGTGTCTGAGACAGGGAGTTGAGAAATCCATTGTATAATTGGTAATATTAGGAGGCTCTGCTCACACCGGAGTTAAGCACGAAGTCGCACAAAGTTTTTTGAAGGGATAACCCCTAGATACTCACCTAGCGTCAGAGATATTTCTGTGGATTTATTCGTATTTGGGGATCTTGCTAGTATCCATACCTCTATGAGAGGCAGTACTTTCAAGGTTTCGGGCTTTGTTACCTTGCCCATATGGTGATCCGGACTTACGACTGCTCACCTGTGCATCAGTTATAAAATGGTTTATTAGTTGCTTGACTTAGGTATCTCATGGGTTACTTGCAGGGGTTATTCTGCTTGTACCCTGAGTCAGATAGAGTTCAAACAACAAACAACCTTTATGGAGGATTACCTCTCCGAGGGAATTTGACCAACTGGTTGTTAATCCTACGAGGGCCCTTATAATTGATTCTATTACCTCCAATCTTTAGCAGGGAGTCTCAGGTCCCTCTTGGACGAGACATACTTTCTTTAGTGAGGGAGGCCACTCAACCACTTTAGCCCATTTACATGCATGTTGGCCATTTGACCTTTTGGTATGCTCTTTGATTACTAGTTGGCCTTAAGAGTCTATACTGATTTTTCATTATCATGGATAGTGGAGTTCCTTTTTCTCCCTCATTTACTACTACCACCCCCATGATGTCCACTCATTTCATGGGGACAGATCCTTCCACTTCACATTATGGTATGCAAAATTATAATACTCAGTCAATGCCTTAGGTCTCTAATCATTTTTCTCATGGTATGTATGATATGTCTTCGCACTTTCCATCCTCTGTCTCACCTCATGCAAATACAAGTTTTGGGTTTGGGGGCATGATGCCTCCTTCTTATCCCTCTCTGTTTGGTGGGAGTCATATCCTTCAAACACCTCTTACGGTATGAGGTTGGAATCTTCCTCCATACGAGTCCACTATGCGAGAGGTAAATGCCCAATTAAGAAATCATTCTACTTATTACACTCCATCCACCTATCCTTCTTCCACTATGTCGGTTCCTACAAACACTTTTCCCATGGCGGACCTCCATCTATCCTCTAGTGTTTTATCCAGGGGAAGTTATTTTTATAGTATGGGCAACCCCCATCATGAAGTTCCTTCGCCTGGGGGAAACATATATCCTCACATGAGTAACCCTTGTCATGTCACTTTCTCTTCACAAGCAACTTACTCAATGTTGATTCTCTTACAAACCTTTATGAATAAGTATGGAGGAGGATACTATCCTGCTGGATAGGGACAGGGTGTAAACCAGGATCCTTCCTGGACTGCAATTTCTCAATACCAATCTTTCCTTGGACCTTGGACTCAAATGTCGCAATTCACCACCGCCACAAGTCCAGTCATTGCGTGTCATACTGGCATTATATTACAACCTCTGTGAGTCATGTTGAAGACCTGCAACCAACCACTGCAAGTCATGCTGGGGGCACAAGTCCAGTCACTGCGTGTCATACTGGAATTATATCACCAACCTCTGCTAGTCATGTTGGAGATTGGTCGACAATATCTGCGAGTCATGTTGAAGACCTACAACCAGCCGCTACAAGTCATGTTGGGGGCACGAGTCTAGTCATTGCTAGTCACACTACACATCCATCTCCAACCTTTGCTAATCATGTTGGGGATTTCACCAACCTATGCTAGTCATGTTGGGGATTCATCACTAACCTCTGCTAGTCATGTTGGGGATTCATCACCAAACTATGCTAGTCATGTTGGATATTTTCTATTAGCCTCTGCAAGTCATGCTGGGAGCATGTCACTAGCCACTGCAAGTCATGTTGGGAGCATTCATATGATTGAGAAGCCTAGACGTCTCAGACGTAAGCCTAGATTCCTTTGTAGGACTTGCGAAGGAAGTCGCCTTAATCATTTATGTCCTGTTACTATTGGGATACCAGAAGTGTGGGGCTCACCTAAGGGCCATTCGGGTTCTGAGGCATCTATGGTTTCACAACACTCCGTTCCTTCTTTGGTTGACACAACAATCATGTCAATGCAATCTTTGGCTGACACCTCTTTTCCTTTAGGGTTTGATGCATCCTTTGACCTTGTTGTCTCATATCCCGTTCAAATTGTGGTCATGTCTATGAAATATTCAACCGACACCTCTCTTATGTTCGAGGGTGATGTGTCTCTTGACCTTGTTGTCTCACATATTATTCAACCAACGGTCATGTCGATGCAATCTTTGAATGAACACAATTCTGTTTTTTGGGGTGATACACCTCTTGACCTTGTTGTCTCGCATCCTATTCAACCAATGGTTGAGGAAGTGGTCGTATCGATGCAATATTTGATCAACCCCACTCTTCTCTTGGAGAGTGATAAGTCTAAGGGAGCGGTCACACCAATGCAATTTTTGGTCGATCCCGCTCTTTTGGTTCTGGTTCTATACCTTCTATGCCATGTCCTTAGCATTTCTATTACTTCACCTTCTGAACAAGAGAGAGTTTTACTCTTCCCAAGTTCTCTCCCTCCAAGTATTAACGAGGTTCCCTTTGATTGGGATGGTCTTGTGGGGTATCCAATGCCTTCGCATATGTCTTTTCCAGGAAGAGACATTATCCTATATATCACAGAGACGATAACCTCCGTTAGGATTTCTCCCTCCTTGACTTGGAGACCTTTGGGTCTTCCCAAGCTTGTGTTGGTTCTTCGTAAGGTACCGACATTCCACAGAAGGTCCGCATGGGAGCCTTGGCCTCCCCTGTGGATTTCCGCCTAGAATCTTCCCAACGAGTCTTAGTTAAGCTCTTTTCCAACTCATTATTAAAAATTGAAAAGATCGCCGAGTGATTTGTCCTTTTCACACTCGTTAAAATTGGATTTGAAAGATCACGAGTCTTAGTTAAGATCTTTTCCGACTCGCTATCAAACATGGAAAATATCGTCGAGTGAACTTGTCTTTTTCACACTCGTAAATTGGATTTGAAAAGACGTCTATTTGGCACAAGTTTACACCTTTTTCACACCAAGTAGACTAAAAGATATAAAAAAAGGACATTTTTTGGCATTAAATTGTGATTGCATCTCATGCCCTTACTTGCAGTATTGAGCCTTTATCCAGTTCTCGCTTTGCATTATAAACCATGGCCCAAGCAATTTGCATCCTCAACCAAGCAGAGCCTTGTTTATATCCTTCGCAATTTGACACCCTATACCCTGTTGGGAACATCACCCCAAGTGTCCATCTCCTGCATGCATTTCCTTGCATTGATCATAGGTACGTTCCACTGCTTTAACTAGTTTTGCTTACTTGTGACACTCGTTCCCTCCTCTGTATCATAGCATTCACTTGTTATGAAAAAAAAAAAAACTACGGGCGGGAAGGGAGTACTGTTGATACTGAGAGGGGGGTGAATCAGTATCAAGTACAATTTAAAAACATTTTTCAACTTATACTTAAACCATTCAATTATATTCAATGAGCAATGAACAATAGTATAAAAGCACAATATATGAGAAATAATCAATAGTTTTTGTTCAAGGGAAGTAATGACTTCAAAAGGTAGCTACAGCTTACAAATGTAAAGGGAGGGATAAACCTCCAAGAGGAAGATACAATCCTCCAATATCAAGAGATATTTGAGCTCCCCATTCTTGCCCCTTCCTTCCACCCAAAAATATATGAAAGATAATAAAACTTTACATTAAATCATCACCATCAACCAATCATCACATAGAACCTGATAATGCTTCCTAAGACTTCTTCAA
>JZKD02S2165398.1:68408-81957 GCA_000966675.3 Picea glauca
TTGTAATGCCCTGTTTCCACCAGTTTGTAAATATAACTATAAATCGCCAAAAGACTATGGAAA
This sequence comes from Picea glauca, assembly GCA_000966675.3. Lineage (NCBI taxonomy): Eukaryota > Viridiplantae > Streptophyta > Pinopsida > Pinales > Pinaceae > Picea > Picea glauca. Next base: position 68,472 of record JZKD02S2165398.1, read on the forward strand.
AATTTATATGTGTGAATATTGATTCGATGGACCTTTGTTTGAAAGGTAAACAAATGTGAACCTAATTATTTACTAAAAAAATGGACAAGTGTTGCATGACTAATGGAAGGGGGGTGTACTTAGAAAGACCATGAGTGTTATATGAAGAGAGGGTGAAGGGGACCATGAATGGTTGCATTAACCTTCACCAAACTGGTGCTTACTGGATTTAATTGCTCAGGACCAGAACCGTCCTCTGACCCATAAATGAATTACATTCAGGCTGGTGGGTGGGAAGAGATCCTCAAGAGTTAATGAGGGATGGGTGTGTAAGCACTCATCTGTAAGGCTTCCATACTTGACCGCTAACTAGGAATTCAAGCCACACGTGACCCTACTGAAAGAGGTGAGAAGGGAAGGTGTGGTGAGGGGGGGAGAGGAACATGCCTGCAAAGAGTGTAGAGACGAGAAGTGAATATCCAGGATTCAAGGAATAATGGAAAAAAAAGAGTTATAGACACAGGAAATGGTAGAGAAGGTTATGATACAAGATGATAAACGAGGCTAATCCTCCTTGCTTGGTATCGTGTAAACCATTGCCAGGATCCCGCGGGAAGAGGAGAGTAACATGTGTCCCTATTGTGGCTGAGCAAGAAGAAATGGTTGCATTGCAGAGCATCGTGGTCTAGCTCAGGGGTGGCTAGTGGTAAATCCATTTGGAGTGACTGAGCCTACGGTTGGGTGGAAACGGGCACTTCTTCTAGTAGTCACTTCACCTTGTCTGATTCTGATAAGTCTTCTCTCATCTTTAATTGTTGAGTTGGAATGATGAATGATTTCTTGGTTATTACACACACACACATATGAACATCTCTACGTGAAATGGCTATGTTATGTGTATGCTTCCATCTCTTTGGGAAATCACACTTCCCACTGATAAACTGTATGCCCAACTTCACTCTGGGGGCTTCTCGGGCATAATTCGTAAAATGGTTGAGATAGGAGATATCATGTAGACCTGAAACCATCCATCTAAAGAGAATACTTCTCCTTGATCCCCTTTCCATGTGAATTTCTAGACCCAAGTCCCTAACCTGTTCGGGGTGAGAACTCAAGAAAATAGTGATATGAAAATGCCGAAAGGGAAAGGTTTTCCTTGACTGGAGGATGGAAGGACGAGACTCGTCCAAAAGGAGCCAAGGGATGTCATGGCCATTGGCCATGGAAAAGAATGTAGGAATTAACCCCTCTAGCTTCTTGGATCCACGAATTTGTATTTCGCGTATTGGGAAGATTATGGATTGGTGCGACCAAAACCTATGAAACTCAAAGTCGTGAAGTAACATGGACTGTTGATATATTGATTCCTTTGGGACCCACCTCGATCATTGTATCTGTGAGTTCGGAGTTCGCGCATAGGGAGAGAAAAAATATCGTTCGTCGAATCTATGCGCAGAGGACCAGAGCCAGGAGATCCATAGGAAAGTGAACATAGGAGTGAAATTTTGTGAAGTCTCGAAGTCCCGAAGTTAATCGAAACCATCCATCGTCAGAGGACAGGTGGTAGAAGATCCGAGAGTTCGAGGATTTGAACCTCGAAATATTTTCAAGGAGCAGAGGTGAACACCCAAGGAGTTGGGAGCTGTGACAATCCTAGTCATCCATCAGGAAAGGACATGTGGCGAGAGATCATAATTTCACTGACTCACAACTCGGGAAGTCAGAGATATGATTCATGAGAACTTGTGAAGTCTGAGTTTGTGATTTGATCACAGTCGTCGATCAAAGGGAGGGTGTGGAACGTTGATTGTCCAAGGAGATATTGGGGATCGGGAGAAGGAGAGTGAGAGACCCTCCAACTTCACGAAACGTGAAGTCCCGATTCATGAAGAGTTGATCTAAGCCATTGGGTCGCAAGAGATTGTGTACCATTGATATGACATCGGGAGTTCAGATCTTGGGATTTCGAGGAAAGGAGATGGATTAATTTCCACCATCGTGATACACGAAGTCCTGAAGTGCTTGAGGGTTGGGCCCCGAGTCATAATGAGGGGTCACATGGATGGAGGTTAAGGAACGGAGCTAGCATTGGGTTGGGCTCTTAGTTCAGGAGTCGGGTGAGTCAAGGTTGGCTCATATGTGAATACCCGGTGACAGAAGTCACGAAGTGCCCTTTTGTTAGGCTTGTGGTCACGGGTAGTGATCACGTGGAGGAGGCTTGTGCTTGGTGTTTGTTCACATGGGATAACAAAAAATAAAATTTAGAGGCTTTACACTATAGAAGCTCCCTTTAAGGGTGGGGGTGTTACACTCCCAATGAGGAGATGTCCAAGAACTCCATATATGTTTAGATGTACCTATGTAAGCCTCTATGATACTTTAGGACCAGGTTCCACTCTGAGTCTTTAATACCCATCTTTGTGCATAGGTATGGGAGATGTTGGTGTACTCTAGCACCATATGGTCTCTCTCCTAATGCATATTTGTTCATATTGTTTACTGGTCATCATAGTTTCCAACAGTGTATTATTGTTCCTTGAGGGCATCTACAAAATATGCCCAAGTTGATCCTAGCCCAAAAATTGTAGACTCATCTTCGACAAGTTTCTCACAGTTAGTCTCCCACTAATATCTGACATGGGGAAGGAATTTAAGGAGCATGAAGGTGATATTTTCACTATTGGAAAATTTTTGGACCGAGAAATAACCCTCTAGAAGACTTAACCATTTTTCCAAATTGTTGGCACCTATCTGACATTCAAATAAAGGAATATCAAAGTTAACTTGTACGTTAAAGGGTGTATCACCTTCAAAGTGACTGTTGGTTAAAGGTTCCTTTGTTGTTGGTGGTGACCATTGTGGATCTAGGCGAATTTATCCATCATCGTGTTCCTCTTTCATGCGAGGACTTCCTCAAGAAACAATTTGATAGGATCTCCTACTACATCGTCTCCCTTTTCTTCTTCCATTGGAGGATGCTTGGGTCAGTGGGAGTGTTACTCCCCAACCTCAACCAATTCGAGACCCAAATCTCATTATCTTGACCTCATAGAGAACATTCACATAGAAACAACAAAGATCATATCTATCCAATACAAATAATCCAAATTATATTGAAAACAACATGAAGGAAGAGCTATAATAGAGATATAACAAGGGAATACACAAATATACTACAAGGAACACAATAATACAATAAAACTCAGATTCTATTAATGATGATCTGGAATACAAAATATTGTAAAATCCAAATCACAGAGGCTAGCTAGAATGGTGGTATCTTATCAATAATGGTTTTGTGAGTATGTTTTTAAGGCAATTTATGTTTTTTTACCGCTACATGTAGAAAAATAGAATCCAATGTTTTTGGACAATTGTGATTTTTTTTCATAAAAATGGAAATATATAGTTATGATAATATGATAAATGATCAAATACACCATCTCCCTTTTGAAACACTCAATTTGGATTTAAAGTGAGCTCGGGGCATGTATTTTTGTGCATTTTTTTTGCCATTTCAATGCATTGTTTTTTTTATAATGGAGAAATTGATTTGCTTATATATCGCAAAGTGTGCATAAGATTGCCATGAAATTTGGACCATAAATGTATCAAGGTAGGAGGAATAAATATCGTAAATTTCAGCTCAAACAAATTTACATTTTGTGATAAATTAGCCACCGTAAACTACAACCATTTTGGTAATTTCTAGAGATTTAGGCATCTGTTTACTGTTATTTTTTGTGGATAGAAGCATAAGAGTAATACCAGAAAATAAATAAAAAATCAGAAGAATCTGGTTGACAAATAATGAGAAAATGGATGACCAATTTTTCTACAAGAATCATGTAATTAGCTTGCACTCTGGTAACCCTCTTCAATTATTGGCATACCGGCATGTATTCAAGAGGAAATTCCCCATATGGGTTTTGTTTCTAGAGGCACCAAGGTGGTTTAGTGTTGATCAGACTAGCTCCAAGCTACATGATGACAATTTTATTTCATGGTCAAAATCAAAGTCAACAACATGTTACCTAATGAATTTGGTTCAAGATTGATTTGTCTTGAAATGGTTCAGATTATCAGCAGTGATTGGTTGTTGTTTAAGGGGGGAGATTCTTTGTTGTAGTAGAAATTAGGTTAATCCTAAAAGGTAATTGTTGTCACACAAGAACCAACACTTGCAAAACTTGTGGTTGTCACACAAGAACCAACTATAGGTAACACAACAAACACTCGGATATTTTTCAAAGAAAGAAGACTCCATCACACAGTTCAAAAGAATCAAATGAAAGGTTGAATGAGGACATGCAACATGTTCAATTGGGGGGAGATGTTGAGTCACCAAATTTCCATCCTTTTTACCATTATTTCACGTCATTTTTCTTGACTTTTAATCATTTATTGTTTCTCGTAACCTTGTATTAAGTCCATTTTCATGCTTTAAGTAGATTAGGTTCAAGATATTTTCCAATGCATGTATTTTAGTATTTTAAGTGAATTTATGATTAAATATTATAAAATTAACATGTTCTCACTGAACCTTGAAAGTTGGGTTAGTTTGGTGATAATTACAGGTCAATTTGAAGATTCCAACAATGCCAAATTTTACCACTTAGCCTCAAATTCTAATTGCATCCTCAACCTTTGAAGATTTGAGGAAGATTTAGGAATAATCACTATAAGGATATTTGATGGAGAATAATCATGGAAGTTTTGATAAGATTTCTTATTAAATGTCTTAGAGATTTGTCAGAAGATTTGTAGAGATAATTATCTTCTAACTATTAGAAAATTGGTTGTAATGACATGAGAGAAAAATGGATCTATATTTATTAGTTGTTTATCTTATTCTCAAAGAAAATTGTGTGTAAATAAGAGTGTCTTCTCCATTCCAAAGAGAGGACTCTTGGAGCATATGCCCAACTTATGATGAAATGAATAAAACATCTTGAGAATTTCTTCCATATAGATTGTAAGTTTATAGTTTCATTATGTTTTATTATTTGATATAGTTTATGACGTTGTAGAGTAGTTTGCTACCTTGTTCTTGGGAGAATTGAACTCACTCCAAATGGATCATGGTAGTACTTTCCTTTATGAAAATATGGTGTGTTTTATGTTTGCATTTGATTTCATTTATCTTCTTAATATTCACTCATTGGATTCTCTATATACCAAATGGAGAATTGTTGTAGAAAAAGTTCAATTTGAACACAACTTGATTTACAACCATGGGGGATATAGAATAAGAAATATTCAATGATGGATGAAGTGTGGTGTGTTTCATTTATCTTCATTAATATTTCTTTAGATTTATGTTGTGTGGATTATTGCAGAGGTTAGATCTTCCACTTAAGGCCATAGTTCATGAGTGAAACTCCGCTTTCGAATCCCTTGAACACTTGACTATTAGAGTAGGTGAATGATTGGGATTGGTTCCCTTTCACAAGCCTTGCTACTATTTGGATTAGTGCAGAAACACAACCCAATGATCACCATGTTTCATAGATTTCCTTTATGAATGTTTTTTATATAGGATAGGATAGGCTTCAATCCTGCATATAGTTTTCTTGCATCTCTAAGTTTACGTACTCTTGGTTGATAATTTAATGTTCAAGAATTATACATATAATTTGGTTGACATTTTTGGCATCGTTGTTAGGGAGGTGCTAAAGGGATTAGAGAATAGGTAGGTTGTTTTCTATTTAATGCGTAATTTAATTGTAATTGCAACTTGGGGGAGGAGAGGTGGTAAGACACAAAGGTGACCTTACTTCAAAATTTCTGAAAGGGTTCTAGCCAGACGCATTCACTTTAGTGAGTTTCTCTGAAGCCTCATTGTTTCCCTTTTCGCAAATAAGTGTGTTTCCTTTTATGCAAGTGAATTTAATTAGCATTGTATAAATTGAATTAGATAGATTTCTTGATAAATCATTTCAATCTTTTCACTCGTGGTGCAGTAAGAACCACTCCGGCCACTAACACTTTGGCAGGAATATCTAAATGGAGAAGGGATGTATTTGGAGGAGGATTTCAAGTAAGGATAGGATATTTCCAAAAGACAATCCAATGTAATTCATCTGATTTGTGAGAAACATTATTGTCTGAATTTGCATAATAGAGTGATGATTTGTTACAAGTTCATAAACATACCATCAATTTTCTAAAAGTTGTGTTTAATATTTATAAGATGGGTATTGGATGTTTTTGGGGGATAAACTCATAAAATGATCATAGACACACTCACCAAGAATCCCACATACCTAGATCATATTTTAGGAGAAAAATGGTCCTTTTTTTGTAGCAAATTGACATTGGAAACCTTTTAAAAACAAAGTTGGGTCAGTCAAGATTTGAGGGACTAAAATTGAGACTCTTTAAAACTTGTTTCTAAGGGATATATACCTTGGAGTGTAGTTTCTAAAAATATTTGAATTACTCAAATTGGGTTTCAAACTACAATATTATGACCAAAAACATTGACTAGATGTAGAGTAGACAACTCAGAAACATAGTTAGGACAATCACTTTTTGGATACCTAAATGGATATATATTTAAAAACCATTTATATGTTGTATTATCCTATGAATATATTTTACAACGCAATTTGAATTACTTAATTTCGATATCATACAAGAAATTTATGTCCAAAATAGTATCTGTCTATCATAAATCTGCATTCCTCAAACTTTATTTCCTAAGTTGTCCCTTTGCATCTTTGACCTAGAAATTATTATTGTCTTAAAAAAATGTTTCTATTGGAGATACCTACATGAATATAATTTAATATTCAGGTGGAATCTCTTCAATCCAATATTTAATGAAAATGTTATGATTAAAATATCGATTGTTGGTCTATGGGGGAATTAGAAAACAACTTTGTTATGCAGGTTGTTCCTAAGAAGATTTGACATATCTAGAGGAATTTTAATTTTATTTTTCTAATGGATATATCCCTATGAATCCACTTTTAATTGGATTTTGAATCACCTAAATCGGATATCAAACAAAGAAGTTATCACCGAAATATCGTCGGGAGGTCTAGGTTGGCCACCACTCCTCAGCATGTAAAAAGTGCATTTTGTTTTATTCCTCTTCCTTGGATTTGTTTCATAAGCACTACTTGTCAAATTTTTTTCTTATGTTTTGGATGAAGAGAACCTGCGCACCTCTCTTCTTATATAATCTCATGTTTTATTGTAGGAAAGTGTTAATTTTTTGCAGGTCTCAAGAGGATCAAGAAGACCAATCTATGAACAAGTGATTTTCAAGACCAATTTCTTTTTTTAGCAAGGTATGTCATCTAGACATCTAAATCAAATAAAATACAACATTATGAGATGTTGAAATCAAAGATAAGTCAAATAAAGTATTCCAGAAGCCCAGTATGTCACAATATGCTCATTTATTTTCCTCCTCCCGAACTTCACAATCCATGCATGTTGAAGTCCAAACTTCCATTTGCTTATGTAGTGAACCTTAAACTTCTCATATTACCACTACTACCAAATCATGACTTCAACCCATGTTTCCATCACAAGCTTACCATGTTATCATGTTCCATACACTCCTAACCCATGAATAAAGTCTCTGAGATCACTTGCATGTTGAGTTGCCTCAATGTCCTTTTCCTTTCTCCAAATAAAACTTGTTTGATAGTGAAAATATCTCAGTATGGTTCTTCAAATAATTTTGTTCTATACTCAAGTTGGATGATGTGGGATTTCTTAAGGCCCTCCTTCTAACAAATCTTATCCCATCTACTTCAACACATTATATGGGATCAAGGTTAGAGGTATTTTATAGTGCCCTGGATCTTGTATACATCAATGGTAGGTTTCCCTGACAACAGCAGGAATACATCAATGTCGCTTGACTGTCAAATTCTATTGGGGACTCAACTTCAACACATCAATTTGTACCTATCATAAAGCACTAAGATACCTTGACGCTCATTTTCATTATTGGTGAGTCATCTCACATTGGTTAACAACATTCAATAATGGTTGATAATCCAACGAATTCTCTTTATGTTCAACTTCAACAAAATGTATTCAAATAGATATATTTGTACATGATCGGTTATGAATGTAGAGTATATGGTTTTATATCACTAACAAACACTTGTAGCAGTCAATTAAGATTCAACTCCAGAGTTCAACACTTCTATATTAATTCCAACAATAAGAAGGTACTAAGGTTCCAATTTCAGATCATATCCTTTGTTCCTCCCGCCAAGAGAAAGAAAGAAACATGATTTAGATCATATTATTTCACTTCAAATCCATCCTCTATTAGTTGTAGTCGGAAGATTCTTTCATTATCACAAGATCTCTCAGATGCATAACCCATGGAATTCTCAGGTAGGTGCAAGTATATTGTTTTCTAATCTTTAATCAATAATTCCTTGAATTCTAGAATGGATGTATTTGAAAAATTCATATGCCAATATGATCTTTGTCCTTCCATATTTGCCAATTTTTTCCGAGGATGAAAAACATATTTAGTTGGGGGGATACATTCATACATTTTGATCCCATATGTTCGTACCATATTTTGATCCCATATCACATACTGTGTACCCTCATATGATGGTGATCAACTTTTTTCTCCCATCTAACTATTGTTGGTCTTGTAAATATCCTCATTGATTTCCTGAAACCCCTCATTAGTTTGCATATGAGCACAATTCCAAATAAAAATACACCACTTGAATGTTGTTCTAGATAATAAACACATGATTTGGTTCCTATCAGATCACAACAAACTCAAATTGGTTGCTTTATGGCAGAAATTCAAACCAAAAGTCAAACTTGGAAATTTTTAAACAATCAAATTTGCTCTGAGGGCACTTTTTGTACACTATTTACAGACAACTGCAGCCAAATCAAGAAAAACCAAGACAAGGGTTTTGTGCAGAACATAAAAAATTGAGCAATGATAGATCGAAATTTCCATAAATACACAATGATGCTTTTGTGAGCACGTTTTTAAGGTAGTTTTATGTTTTTTTATTGATGTGTGAAGAAAAATTAGAATCCAATATTTTTTCACAGCAACAACCTTTTTTCATCAAAATAGAAATCTAAAGTTATGATAATATGAGAAATGATGAAATAGACCATATCCCTTTTGAAGCACTCAATTTGGCTTTAAAATGAACCCGTAGCACGTATTTTTGTGCATTTTTGAATGCATTGTTTTTTTTTAATGTAGTAACTTATTTGTTTGTATGTATGTTGCAAACCGTGCATCGGATTGCCATGAAATTTTGAGCAGAAATGTATCAAGGTTCGAGGAATAAACACAATAAATTTAAGCTCAAACAAATTTATATTTCAAAATAAATTAGCCACCACAACCTACAACCATTTTGGTTATTTCTCGAGATTCATGCATCTGTTTATTGTGCTTTTTGGTGGATAGAAGCATAAGGGTAACACCAACAACCCCAAAAAAAATCAAAATAATCCAATTGAAAATTTATGAGCAAATGGATGACCAAATTTGCTATAGGAAATCATATAATTAACTTACAATCTAGTAACCCTCTTCAATTATTGGCATACCAACATGTCTTCAAGAGAAAATCTGTCATATGGGTTTTGTTTCTAGGGGCACCAAGGTGATTTAGTGTTGATCAGACTAGCTCTAGGCTACGTGATGACAACAATATTTCATGGTCAAACTCAAAGTAAATCGCATGTTACCTAATGAATTTGGTTCAAGATTGATTTGTCTTGAAATGGTTTAGATTATCGGTGGTGATTGGTTGTTGTTAGATGGGGAAGATTCTTTGTTGCAACAAAAGAGAGGTTAATCCTAAAAGGTAAGTGTTGTCACACAAGAACCAACACTTTCAAAACTTGTGGTTGTCACACAAGAACCAACCACAGGTAACTTAGCGAACACTCAGATACTTTTCAGAGAAAGAAGACCCATCACATAGTTTAGAAGAATGCAAGGTTGCATGAGGACATGCAACATGTTCAGTTGGGGGGAGATGTTGAGTCACCAAATTTCTATCATTTTTACCATTATTTCACATCATTTTCCTTGACATTTAATCATTTCCAGCTTCCTGTAACCTTGTATTAAGTCCATTTTCATGCTTTATGTGGGATTAGGTTCAAGATATTTTCCAATGCATTTATTTTAGTATTTTAAGTGAATTTATGATTAAATATTAAAAAATTATCATGTTCTCACTTAACCTTGAAAGTTGGGTTAGTTTGGTGATAATTATAGGTCAAATTGAAGATTCCAACAATGCCAAATTTTACCACTTAGCCTCAAATTCGAATTTCATCCTCAACCTTTAAAGATTTGACGAAGATTTGGGGATAATCACTCAAAGCATATTTGATGGAAAAGAGTCATGGAAGTTTTGACAAGATTTCTTATTAAATATCTTAGAGATTTGTGAGAGGATTTGTGGAGATAATTATCTTCTAATTATTAGCAAACTGGTTGTAACTACATGAGAGACAAGGGGATCTATATTTATTAGTTGTTTATCTTATTCTCAAAGAAATTTATGTATAAATAAGAGTTCCTTATCCATTCCAAAGAGAGGACTATTTGAGCGTATGTCCAACTTATGATGGAGTGAATAAAACATCTTGAGAATTTCTTCCATATGGATTGTAAGTTTATAGTTTCATTGTCCATTGGATGTAGCTTGGGTGGTTGGGAGGAATGGTTGTTACCCTCCCCACTCAATTTCAATTCCTTGTAAGTGGCATGGCATGCCCTTAAATGGGTCTATATGATGATCTTGTTGTTGAGCCCCCAATATTTCAAAAATGTTCGGTCTCCCCATGTTCTCTCATGGATTTTGGGGGGGTCCATGGACGTGCGAGTATCGGTCTTCGGTGTCGTGAACCACATGTAAAAAAAAAAAAAATTCAGTTTCATTGGGTTTCATGATTTGATAAAGTTTATGTTGTTTTAGAGTAGTTTTCTACCTTGTTCTTGGGAGAATTGATCTCACTCCAAATGGATCATGGTAGTTTTTTCCTTTTGTGCAAGTATGGTGTGTTTTATGTTTGCATTTGATTTCATTTCTCTTTTTAATATTCCTTCATTGGATTCTCTATACAAATGGAGCACTATTGTATAAAAGTTCAATTTGAACACAACCTTATTTACAATCACGGTGGATATAGAATAAGAAATATTCAATGATGGATGAAGTGTGGTGTGTTTCATTTATGTATTGGATTCCATTTATCTTCATTAATATTTCTTTAGATTTATTTTGTGTGGATCATTATAGAGGTTAGATCTTCCACTAAAGGCCATAGTTCATGAGTGAAAATTTTCTTTCGAATCCATTGAACACCTGACCATTAGAGTAGGTGAAAGATTGGGATCAATGCCCTTGGAGAACCCTTGCTACTAGTTGGCCCAGTGCAAAAAGACACCCCAATGATTACCATGTTTCATAGATTTCCTTTCTGAATGATTTTTAGATAGGATAGGATATGCTCTAATCATGCATATATTTTGCTTGCAATTCTAAGTTTACAGACTCCTGGTTGATAATTTAATGTTCATAAATTATACATATAATTCGGCTGACATATGACACCATTGGAGGGGAAGTTTTTGTAGAGGAAAGGCTATCTACTAATGGAGAAGTATTGGCATTATCACTAGGTATCCCATGTATATTTTAAATTAATTATATAGCCTATTCATTGATGGGATTCGTATGCCTACCAACAAATGGGCATAAGAATCATTATATTTAAACTCTATGACATCCTTACTATACTAGGGATTTGAACACATGACCAAACTTCCATTGCACTAAGGATAATAGGTGACCCTTTGTCACATCCTTACATTGTAGGTTGAAATACCACCATGGAGCTATGGGTTGGAGACCTTAGCAAAGGAGAGTTGGAGCTATGAATTCAATTTTCACCTTGTAAATAATGAATGCAATGATATTCTAATAGTGCAATTCAAAATATCTCTAAGGAGACTCAATGTGGCTTGTTCACCCAACCATTCTAACCTCTCTACAATTTCATTTTGACTTGGATATATATTACTCTTCATCTATAATTTTTCTTGAAGACATTCTACAAAATATGATAACTTGATGGAAGACTCTAAATTCCTCATACCAAAATACATTTCACATAAACTAAGATAACAAAAAGAGTGGTTCAATGTTTGTGGGTTAGTGGGATACAGAGTTAGAGGGTTAGTCTATGTATATTTCTTCTAGATAGAGAGTTAGTCTTTGCATTTCTATATATGTTGTTGTTATATGTGTGTATTCTCAATGCTCATGCCAAATTATGGATATATTTTATTCCATAGATTTTATATAATTAACCAACTAGTATTGTATCATTGTAACCGATCTATAGATCATGTGGATTCGAATGGTGATTCCTCAAATGATGATGTTAGACATAGGGAAAGAGGGGAGGGACATCAAGGGTGGAGGGACATCAAAGAATAAAATTTAAAATATTTGCAATCAATCAACAAAAATATGTATATAACCTATGAAGGGTTGCATTTATAATTCTAATTGTTACTTAGTATGTTTTATGTTGTAGAAAATCTTGATAAAAAGAACTTGTAGATTTTATAAAAGTATAACCAAAAAAGAGAGACCATACATATATATGGAGTACTTGAATTCAAGTTGTGGGGAGAAAGTTATAGGGATCTTAGTTGTAGTAGATTTGAGAATGTTAGTTGTGGTAGGAGTTATCTTTCATTTTATAGTGAAAATTAGAGTATAATTGAATCCAATACAACATTTTTTATGGTACTTACTCATTCTATGATGTGCATATTAATGTTTGAGCGCAGTGCATAGAGATGAGGATGAACATAGATGAAGATTTGTGTCAGAAAAGGATAGATGATATGCACTTCTATATAGAAATATACAAGTTGTTAATAAAGGAGAGGTTTGGAAGTTTGGTAGTGGCACAATTTTCCATAATTTTTCACATTGTCACAAGGGAGTGGTCAAAACAATACCATAAACATTGATCTAAAATAAGTAGTTCTAGTAACCAAAGAGCACTAAAACATCTACATAGAAGGTTATAAAATGTATAATTTAGTGATAACTAGGCTCTTTATAGATTCTTTGAGACTATCAGGAGGAGAAGAAACCATATCAAGTGAAATATGTTCAAATTAGTCTTATATGCTCACTGATATTTCTAGTCCTTCACTTGTTATATTTAATTATGTATCATCATTGAATTTTATACGTGACTTCATTTTATGTGGTTTTAAACAAATTTAGTGAACACAATGTAATGCTCAATGAGGAAGAAAAAATCGACATAAAACAAAAACCATATAATATTGATAAAATTGTATTTAAAAAAATTCCTAAAGATTTCTTGGAGGCCAAGAGGATTGTTGATGTTCTAAGGAACAAGGAGTGGACCTTGAGACACCATAGAAAAAGGATAGAAAGGTAATAAATAGTATATGATTGTAGTTATTCATTTTGAT
>JZKD02S2165398.1:82326-94105 GCA_000966675.3 Picea glauca
TTTAAATATTATAAAAATAATAATTAATATTAAATTAATAATAATAGATAATAATTTAAAATAGTAATAATTATTAATAATTAAATCAATTAATCAAAATTAATAATTGTAACACACTTGTTTCCCCCAGCTTGTAATTATTCATGAATAATGATTTACATGCCATGGTATGAAAATAATGTAAATGTTTTATTGTTTAAATTGTAACTGCCAACTAGCTTACTATGGGATGAATTCTTAAAGTATTGGCCATGAGACCACTAGAGGAAAGAGTGAGGAGGCCTAGAGAGGGGGCACATTATGTTGAAATAACCCAAACCCCCTTGTTGAGATATTATTTTTTGAAAATATTTAGACTATTTCCTTCTACCCGATTCCAAGGAAAAAATCAGTTAATGAGCAGGGGTGGTAGTTGAAAAACCAACCACCCCCATGAATATAGATATGGTAAATATGGCTAGGACAACGAAATGTGTGGGGAATGCGAGCATAAAAAGAGGGGAGTCTAAGGGGGGAAAATGGGATGAAATTCTCAGAATAAGGAGCTTGGGGATTTCAAGACTGGTCTGAGAGTCGAGGTCCCCAATATGAATAGATAGGCCATGATATGGACATTGGGAGGGTGTCTGATAAACCTCGACAGGGCCCTGGCTAAGGGAGATGAGGAAAACCCTTATCGTATTTTCTCGAGAGTCCGAGGAAGAATTCCCTGGTGGTATCATGGCTTAGCACAGGGGTTTCCAAACTGCAGAGAGTTGTTGATGTTGATCCTTGTTGACATTTGAATCCGTTAGGACCAAAATGACAACCTCACGAGGATGTAAATCCCCCTGCATTTTTATAGAGGTGGTAATCCTCTTTACTTTAATATTTTCTTGGAATTCTAGATATTTAGAATATGGGACTTGACAGAAATATGGTGTGATAATCAAAGAAATATAAATATTGTAAGAAAGATAAATGGAAAATGTTTTCTTTTCTTTTTTAAAGAAAGTTCCTGAGAATGGACCAGGAACCACACACTTCACACATTTAAAGAAAATAAACAAAAATTCCTCACATCCATCATAGTTTAAAATAAATATTTCTTATCACATAAAAATAAAAAGAAGATGATCTGCATGCATAAGAGAACTTTAACAGAGTGGACACATGGGAAGCTCAAATAAAGATAATGATGGATCAATCTCAAATACTTTATACTCAAAACTCAGAGTTACAAAGCACAGTCAAAACTGATCCCGAAATAGCTCTCTTGAAATTTATAAAAAATATATAGTATGATACATATTCTTCGAAATTTAAAATGTGTTTATCTTAAAGACTGGGATTGGGGCTCCCGTGGACCATAAATAAAACATAAAAAAGAATGAAGCTTTTAGAAGAAATATGGTGGGCAGTAAAAGAACAACAAGACCTGGTAAGAAGAAAAAAGAGGTTATCAATCTTTGGTTAAACCTTTCTATTCAAAGAAGCGAAGTAACTGGGTGAAGGATTTGATAAATAAAGAAATATGTGATTAGTATAAACTTACTATGATGGTCTCTCGTGTCTTCACTTTCTTGTTGGTGTCCTTTTATTGTCTTCATTAATGGTTACAAGAACCGTCTAGAATGTTTCTTGCCCCTCGTTACTCAATTTGTCAATAGTTTTCTTGAACCATTCTTCAATATAAATTTTCATTAGTGCCACGTTGGTTTCATGACGGATTTTAATGCTGACCAACTCTCCTTCTAAGTCTCTTAGATCAAGGGAAATGCCATGTAATGCTTCTTCAATGTCCTGATTTTTCATGGAGTAGTCCACTAGACAATTTTTTATGTCGTCCTCATCATATTCAAGTATACTATATAACTTTTCAACTGACAACCCTTTAAAAATCTCAACATGTTCTTCAAATTGTTTCTTTGTGAGGAATATCGAATTGAGAATTAGTTTGGGGTACTGTAATTTGTTAGTACTCACGGCTAAGTCTATTTCCATAAGCCTCTTGAATGATTCTTCCCTCTTTGATATATCTTGGTTTCATGATTGAACACTATTATTCAAGTTTTTTATCTTCTCTTTCCAGCACGTGTTCAACTGTTTTATCTAGCTTGGGGAGGGCAGATCCTACTCTCTTCTCCTTAGTTTTTTCATGTTGGAAACCTATTTCCAAGGGGTAGCACAACATCAAGGTAAAAAAAAAAATCATTTTTCAGTTCGGCTTGCAAATACCTGTGGAAGGCATGCGCCCTCGATCCAAAAGAATCAATGTTTTTTGAAGTTTCTCAAGCCTCTATGATCAATGCCATTATTTTCTTAATATTTATATCCACATAGATCCTGGATAATGTAAGTAAGATTGAGGATCCTTTTAATTTAGTAGCTAGTGTGGTGGGTCCAACGATTTTCAAAGGAATGGAAAGAAGTGGAAGAGGCATTAAGGCATCTTCCATTTCCTTGATCATTTCTTTCAATTTCATGTTTTTTGCTTCAAGACCACCAATGGTGACATCCAGAGCATCCCCAGTTGGTCTATGAATTCTAGAAATATGGGAAGACCACATATCTCTTAGGTCAACCTCTAAACAATATTTTCCTTTCTTATTCTTCACATCACCTTTCTCAATAATCAATTTCTCAGATTCCTTGTCAAATACAACGCTCTGAAAAGTAAATGACTCTTCCTCATTGAAGGTCTCATTCTCAATAATTTCCAATGTTGAATTTTGATGGGATGTGTTCCCTGGTTGATACATTGCGGGAAACATATTCTCGATATCCACCTGAAGCTCCATGTCTTCAAGGGATAATCTATTGATGTCACTTTCTATGCGGTGGTATTCTTCCTCTTGCACAACATTTTTCCTCTTTTTTCTGAGAGGAAGCTTGTGCGAGCTCTCAATTTTTCTCGATGGAGGATTCTTTTCTCCTCCGTCACTAGAACTAGTGTTGGTAACTTTCCTGGTTGGGTGGGTCGTCGGAGCATTGCTCCAAGATGTGGTAGTATTAGGAGTGATAGTTGGGGATTGGGCGCTCTTCTCTCTAGGACCCTTTCCTTTCATCTTGTAAAATTTATTAGTACTAAGTATTTTCTCCAAGTCACCAACATTGTGAGCAGGATTGCCTAAGTTATTATATTCTTCTTCACTCAAAACAGTGTGAATAAATGAATTTTTGAATCCTACTACTAGCATATGTTCCACAAAAATTTCGTTAGGGTCAAACCCTTTTATCTTTTCAGAATATTTCAGATTTAGACTGTGGAAGTGGTTTTCAAATTCATCGTTTTGTTTATATTCCTAAAAATAAAGTCCCCAATTTTCCAAGGCAGGGGTATGAATTGCTTTTTTTGTTTCTCAAGAAAAAAGTGCAACCAGAAATTATACTGCCTTGTGACTTCCGTAATAAAATTTTTATCAGATACATGGCATGGAAGAAATGAGGGATTTTCCTTAGAACCAAAAATCCTGATAACATTGTGATTTTCCATTTGCTCCAACGTCCTCTTTTTAGCCAGGAATTTACTTTCCTGGTCAGATATTCTGGGGGTATCTCTTCCAAACAATAATCCTTTAAAAACCGACACAAAGTCATTGAAAAATTCATAGAAATAAAAAGAAGCTTTGTGCCTCCACAATGCTTGGTACCAGAAGATAACTGGATCAAGTTCACAGTTCACCTTCTTACAGATAGACAATTTTGGAAAATGACAACAGTATTCTATTGCAAACACCAAATAAGAAGCCATAAAAAAATTCTTGTCTTTTTTGTATTGTGACAATTGTGAGGAGATTTCAATGGAAATTTGTTTTCCCCAATTGTAAATAGCTTGTTTTTTTACTGTAAAATATAAGATATAAACAATCATATGGGAAATGTTGGCAGTGCTTTCTTGGCCTGTCACCCTGGTGAACAACCAAGCAATTTCCTGAAAGGGTTTTTTGAACAAGTTGACCTGCAACCCGATAATGTCTTCAGGAATAGTCACAGGATTATCCAAGAACTCTGGAAATAGGTCCATGCTTTTTCAATAAATCCTTGCAATCCTCTCCTTTGAAAGTAAGTGTTGGCTCAGGGAGCTTCAACATTTTACGGAACACTTGAGGTGAAAGAGAGATGGGAGAATGTTCTTGAAGTTGAATAATATGTTGAATCGGTATGTATTTCTCAACGCACCATGCAACCGATTCCTTGCAGTCGAAATCATCAGGGACACACCCAGTACGAGCAATTTTGGATGTCCAGATCACTTCCTTTTGAGTAGAAGGGGATGAATAGTAAGAATATGCTCTAGACCACTAAAAGTTCTGGTTCTCATGTCCAAAAATATTCAAAGTATCACCACAGAACTGATATTGAGTTACTGCGGCCATAAGTTGATGAGTGTTCCTTTAATCCAGATAATATTTGTAATGAGTTCTTGAGAGAGATAACAATAATATAATCTTTGTCAACTCATGCTTTAATGCAGTTTAATGAGAAATCTCCTCGAGCCCTTCGCTTATTAATGATGATCTTTACGGAACCTACATGATGAGTTAGTAGCATTAAACCAGATGAGTTAGTAGCATTAAACCATTCTTAAATGCATATTGGGAAAAAGCATGAGGATGGCAGGGACAGACAAGAGCAATTAGGATTTGGGAATTTTTGTGAATCCTCCAAACTAGGAACCCATGAACCCGCAGTTGTGAAAGTTTGAAAATAGGCTAAGTGTTGTAATGCAGTCGGTCAGACTCAATACAGGAGAGATGAGATACTTAGGATCTCGGTAAGTCTAATGGTCATAATGTAGATCATGGATCTTTTGGTGCAAAATGGATATAGCGGAACTTGGAATATGAAAGCTTGAACCCGTGAACCCACGATTGTAGAAATGGTTAAGTATAGAATAATATGGAAGTTGGTCGGAATCATGATATGGGAGTATGGATGGAGATGAATATCCATGAGTCCGCGAACCCGCCATTTTGAAAAATGACTAAGTATAGTAACTAAAAAGGGAAAAGAGAAGGGAGAAAAGAAAATGGGAAGTGAGGGTAGGTATAGAAGAGGGAAAATAAATGGAAAAAATAATTTGGGAAAATATAAAGGCGGGGGATTTCGAAAGCGGGAAATGATCTCAACAAGCCTATGGTTGGGTGGAAAGGCGAACACCCACATCTAGTTGTTTGGTTAATTTTTTCCATGAACAGATAAGTAAAAATCATATTCTTGGTATTGAATAAGGTGAATAGACTGGTGTCTATGAATGAATATTTGGTGAAATGGAAATATCTTCCAATAGAAGATGCAACTTGGATGAGTTTTGCAGAGATCCAGAAACATGGAAAACAAGTTGAAGACCTCATGGACAAGAGTCCATGAATATTTTCTTCCTTCAGAATCTGATGTAGGAACATCAACCATGTTAATTTTGAAATTTACCCAAGGGTCACAAACCATTTACCAAGGGAGTTGGTTCCCTAATTTTTTTTCATGTTTTTATTTGTAATAATTACGAAGTGTCTCTAGAAGATATCTCCATTCGGTTTGTTTTGGTAGGTATTAATTTGTTTCAAAATCATAGGAACGGATTTTTAGTTTAAGGATTTGTTGAGATATCTCGGGGTTTGTTGGTTTGAGTAGCTACCAGAGAGATTCCAAATATATTTTTAATGAATAGTGAAATAGGGGGGGAAATTGTGTGAGAGTGTGTGTGCAGTCCTTCAAATGTCTTAATGAAAAATCATTGTTCGTGGAATCGTGGTTCCTGTGTATTTTTGTAATTTCCTTAACTTTACATTTAACTTGTTTAGATAGATTGGCGAAGTGTTTGTGGTTGTAGGGAACTTGTTCAGACCCTGGCTATAAATTGGAACCAGATCAAGGCTACCGAAGTGAAGAATCAACCTTAATTACATTTCAGGGGTCGATACAGTCAAGTTTGGTGATTGTAGAATCCATTCTATAGTCTAGGTGAATCGACGACAAAGATCTGATCGGGGTGACCCTTTTCAAAATCAATGATTGTGATTAGATCGTCAGGACCGTCATATAGGGACATCAAAATATGTTAAAGAGTTGTGCCAACAAAAACAATCATAGTGTAATATTCCAAATACAAAATAGTATGCATAAAATAAATAATTAGCTAGAAATGGAAGATAAACAATGATATAACCAGAACTATACCACAATAATACCAGAATAATACAGGAATAACACCAGAAAGAGCACTTTGATTACAGAGAGCAATTTGCACTTGCCTCTTCAAGGGGGAAAACTCCAGCAGAGAAAATATCTATTACAATAATATCCAAGACAAAACTTCTCATACTCTCTACTCCTATTTATACTAAATATGTCTATCCAAAAGAAAAATCTAGAGGAAGATCCTTCTAGAAGCGGAAGCTTCTATTGGGTATTCTTACATTTGACTTATTCTTCCTTATTTCTAGGCCTTATTAATATTGACCTTTATTACATGGAAATATATTATTATACCTACGTGAGGGGTTAGGTCCCTAACGTGTCCTCCCCCTTAAAAACAACCTTGTCCTCAAGGCTTGAGATGAGGAAATTGTTGCAGAATGGTAGTTGGTTCCGAAGTGGCATCGGCTGGACTTGTATCTTTCCACTACACCAACAATTTCTTGATGGTGCATTGATGCAGAAAACGCTCACGTTGGTCCAAAAATGATTGTGGATGTAGCCAAATGGAGCCTTCTTCATCCAACTCATGAAGGTTGGTTTGAGTTTGGCACTTAGTTCCAATCACCTTCTTTAAGCAGGAAACATGAAAAATAGGATGGAGCTTAGAATGACTAGGCAAAGCTAACTAATAGGCCACCTATCCCACACGCTTAATAATGGTATAAGGACCATAAAATTTGGGTGCCATTTTATGACAATGGTCATCCTTGAGAGAATTTGTCTTATAAGGTTGCAGTCAAAGAAACACTTGATCGCCTTCTGCAAATTGACATTCAGAGTGACCTTGATCTGCTTGTTTCTTCATGTAATCCTGGGCCATGACCAGATTCTCTTTGATTGTATGGAGAATAGACTCTTGAACTGTAAGCGTTTGGTCAACCGCCTGGACCTTCGAGACACTTGGAAAGTATGAGAGAAATGAAGGTGGATTTTTTCCATATACCGCTTCAAAAGGAGTCATGCGGGTAGTTGTATGGTAAGAAGTGTTGTACCACCATTCAACTAGTGGTAACCATTGAGCCCACTGATTTTTCCTTTCCGATGCAAAACACCTCAAATATGTTTCCAAACAATTTTTGACAACTTCAGTTTGACCATCAGTCCGGGGATGATAAGTTATGCTAAGATGCAATTGGGTTCCTTGTAGCTTGAATAGTTCTTGTCAAAAATTGTTGGTGAAAGTTGGGTCGTGATCAGAAACAATAGAATGAGGCATGCCATGAAGCTTGAAGAACTGGTCCATGAAAATTTGAGCCATCGTGGAGGTTGTAAATGGGTGTTGAAGAGAAAAGAAATGAGCATACTTGGAAAGATGAACAACTACCACCACGATGATTGATTAATTTTCCGATTTAGGTAATCCTACAATAAAATCCATAGAGATATCCCTCCAAATAGTAGGTGGAATTAGAAGTGGTTGTAGTGTGCCAAGAGCTTTGACTATTCTGCCCTTGTTGCATTGACAAACATCAATTTTTTCCACAAAATTGCGAACATCATGTTTCATACCATCCCATAAGAAATAACATTTGATCCAGTCATACATTTTGGTAAACCCTGAGTGCCCAGCGGTGGGTGTAGCATGAAGCTCAGAAAGTACCATGGATTTAAATTTTGGTTGTTTACTTAAATGAATCTCATCATTGAGCCAAGAGTACCCTGTGGAAACTGGAGAATTGGCATGCAATTGTTGTATCAGATGTGAACTTTTGGGATCGTGTAGCCATTCCTAGCAAACAACTTGGAGCCAATCTGGTACAATGAAGGAGAGAGAACAAAGGGACCCTTGATCTTCATATTTTCTAGAAAGTGCATCAACAACCACATTGTCTTTTCCTTTCTTGTAAATTCTCATAATTGTATCCAAAGAGATTAGTCACCCATTTTTTTTTTCTTTGGGGAGGAAAGGCTTTGTTCTAGAAAATACTTGAGGCTTTGATGATCTATCTTAATTTGGAAGTGTTTCCCCAATAGATAAGGGTGCCAAAGATCCATGACATGCAGAATAGCCAACATTTCCTTTTTATATATTGATTTGACCAAATTTCGCTATGACATTTGTTTGCTGGTAAAGGCCAAAGGCCAACCCTCTTGCATAAGGACTACTCCAATTCCTTTCTCGGAAGCATCACATTCCAGGACAAAGGTCTTTGTGAAATTAGGAAGGGCTAGGACTGGAGTGGTGCACATGGCCATCTTCAAGCTTTGAAAATCATTAGCAGCTACTGGAGTCCAAGTGAAAGAATTCTTTTTAAGGAGAGCAATGAGAGGTGCCACAATCTTTCCATAATTCTTAACAAACTTGCAATAATAACCTGTTAAATCCAGAAATCCATGAATTTTTTTGGGAGTCTTTGGGTAAGGCCAATTTTTCATAGCTTCAATATTTTTAGGATCCACCTTGACACCGGACTTGCTAACAAGATGACCCAAGTACTCAATCTTTGAGGCACCAAAAGCACATTTAGATTGTTTTAGGAAAATTTGGTGCTGAGAGAGTAGATGGAGAACTCAATCCACATGAGCAAGATGGGTTGTCCAAGTTTTACTATAGATGAGGATATCATCAAAGAAAACTAAGACAAAATTATGAAGAAAATGACAAAAGACATGATTCATGAGGCTTTGGAAAGTGGAGGGAGCATGACACAAGCCAAAGGGCATGACCAAAAACTCATAGTGGCCCTCATGAGTTCTAAATGTAGTCTTATGATTGTCTTCCTCATTCATATGTATCTGGTGTTATCTAGAACGAAGATCAAGTTTAGTAAAGAATTGGGTGCCACTCAATTCATCCAAGAGGTCATCAATAACAAGAATGGGAAATTTGTCTTTAATGGTTAGTTTGTTGAGGGCACGAAATTCATGACACATGCACCAAGAACCTTCTTTCTTAAGGACCATGACCACATGAGAAGAGTAGTGGCTCGCACTAGGGCGGCTAACACATGTATGGCGCAATTCTTGAACAATTTTCTTAATTTCATTTTTTTGGTCAATGCGATGACAATCGGGACAGCTCTTGGGAGGAAGGATTATGGGGACAAGGGTAATGGAACGATCATGAAAACCATGGGAAGGAGGGAGTCCCTAGGGAGTGGAAAAAACCACTTGATGTTTATAGAGGATGGATTGGAGGTCCTGTGACACAGAGGGTGTCTCAATGGCTTGAATGGCATAGAGTTGTGAAATAATGAAAGAATGACCTTTTTTGAGCATCTTTTCCATGCGATGGGAACTGAAGATCTCTGGGGAACCGACGATGATGCCTTGGAACTTATATTGTTGGCCCTCCTAGTCGAATTTCATGGTTAATTCCTTAAACTCCATGAGAATGGGACCCAAATTCCTTAGCCATTATGCACCCAACACAATGTCACAATCACCCATGTTGATAGAAAACATATGAGATTTCATGTGGTACTGACCAATTTGGAGACACACTTTTTCACAATGCCCTCCACATTTCATGGACCCGCCATTGGAAATCATGATTGAAAATTATTGACGGGACGGATATGGTAATTAGTTTCTTGGGCAATTCAACGATGAATAAAATTATGGGTGCTTCCACTATCAACAAGAATGATGACCTTCCTATGCTTAATGTAACCAATTAGCTTGAGGGTTTGGGGAGTAGAGAAGCCAGTGAGAGCATTTAGGGAAATGATTGGTTCTACTTTGGGAGGGTCTAAGGGAGGGGTCATGCCAGTGGGTTCAGGTGACATGGCCACAAGGGGAGCCTCAACATCATCTTCCGAAACATCCTCTGAGATGTCGATAAAAATATTTGTTTCCTTACACTTCAAGATCGTCAATGGTGTCCACTTCAAAACCACCAGCATTGTAATTGTTCCACAACAGAAAACCTCTGATGATGACATTCTTATCCTAAGGTTGAGCGCTTGTTCGCATGGGATTAAGGACTTTAAAACAAAGGGAGAAAAGGCGCACAAGTGAACGTTTTCATTGGTGCGTGAAAATAACAGTTTTGGGCTTTATCAAAGAAGGATCTGAGGCTAAAGAAGGAGTTTGTGGGAAGTTGTGTTCGAAGATATCAACAGGGTTTGTTTGAGAACTTTGTCTCGAGGTAATATTACCAGGTAGGTCCATAGAACTTAGACTGCTAGCTTCCTCAAATACAAGGAAATTTAATGTGGAAGAATAAGGTTGATTCCCCTGCCTCCATTGCATTCAATCCAAAATGTCCCAATATCTACATTTTAAAATTTTCGTTAAAAAAACCAAACACGGTATATCTAATTATTTTTATTATCCTTTTTTTATTATTCATTGTTTATCGTTTACACACATTTCATTTAAAAAAAAAATCAAAAAATTAAATAATATATCTTACATTCCCTTTCAACATTGTTATCTTCATGTAATGAATACCTTATTTAAAACCTTTGTATGATCTTTTTAACTACACAATTTCCTAACATACAATATTAAATAGAATCTTAGGAGGCAGTATATGTAGCTTTGTTGCACTTTTTTTGGATATAGTCTAACTATATTTCAATTTCAAATGCATATATTATATTATAAGACAGTTAAGTAGGAAACCACTTTCAATTCTTTCGAATAAAATATATTTGGCCTCTCTTCGATTATGAGCTATTATTCCTTTTTGCTAAATTATTTGATTTAATTTAAGATCACATGATTGACACCATGATATCATTTTCAAATGAGATTCCTTATCAATAAGCTTTTGAACTTTTAGGATTAGTCTTTCCAAGCTTGTTCTAATTCAAATCCCTATCTACGCAAAGATTCTAATTTCAAAAGATTGTGATTTGATTGCTCAAATCCTGGAGCCTATTCAAACCATTAACAAAGAATGTGGATGAAGTCAGGGTGTGTCCCTATTTAAAATTTTATTACAATCATTTTATGCATGGACTAAATTTTAGAGCTAAAATTATAAATGTTGCACAAACTATAATTTGAAACCACAATTGATTTGAATGATGTGCATCTTTTAGAAAACATTGATTTTTGTGCTAACATTACTAATTTATATGTTGTTCTAATGGGTGATATGTTAAACAACACATGTATTCCAATAGAGGATGAACACCTTCAATAACCAGTCATACAACCAGATCAAAGATCAACACACCGATGTTTTGACGTGGTAAAACCCCTACAGGGAAACATCTACGACCCCAACCAACGCAGCCACTTGGAGTAGTTTATTAATGCAAAAGAAAAATATTACAGAGAGGCTTTACAAGAGATTTCTCACAATCAATCATCGGCAAATGACCCTCTATTCTCTTTAAATAGAGATCATGGACCAATCGGGTGTTAATCCATGGATCAATGGCCATTAAGATCAAGGAGAATATGAACCATCGGATCACTCTATGTCAGGAACATATCACGACCATTGGATTTCCTAACTACAATTGAATACTAATGCATAATAAATAAACACACTAAGAAATAAACTTTTACCTAACGATAGATTAGACTAAGTAGATATTAACTAACTCCTAAGTGTCTAAATATCCTAACATCCCCCCTTAAGAACAACTTGGGATAGGATTGAAGGATTTACAATAGTGACACAATAGGAGAAGGAAGGAGG
>JZKD02S2165398.1:113315-123478 GCA_000966675.3 Picea glauca
ATACAGAAGCATCCAGAGTTACTCAAGCGTTGCGGACAACACTTGTCTCAAGGGGAGGGGCATGTTAAGCCCTAAATAGTGGCTCATTACCCCTTAATTGGGGCATATTACATTATTAATGTTATGTTATTTATGTCGGCTTTAGTCCATTAGTTGTAATTATACCTCCTAGTCTCCTATATATACCAAGTAGACATTTTCATTTGGAATCATCTTGTAATTGAACATTTATGTGGGCATAAGGAGGTTGCCCCCTCGAAGAGGCTTATTATCTTAATTTCTCTCTTTTTCAAGGTGTTGAGTACTTATTCTGAGGTTTTTCTATGCTATATTGATATTTGGTTCCTAACATCTCAGCCCAGAAATGTATGGAAATGAAAGGGAAACTCGACTTCACGATCTCAATCTACAATAGGAGCGGGTCTTCAAACAAGCTCTGATACCATGTTCAACAACACATGTATTCCAATAGAGGAGGAACACCTTCAGTAACCACTCACACAACCAGATCAAAGATCAACACACCAATTTTTTTACATGGTAAAACCCCTATGGGGAAACATCCACAACCCCAGCCAACACGACCACTTGGAGTAGTTTATTAATGCAAAAGAAAAATATTGCAAAGATATTTTACAAGAGAGTTTCTCACAATTGATCATCGGCAAATGACCCTCCATGCTCTTTAAATAGAGATCATTGACCAATCGGGTGTTAAGCCACAGATCAATGGTCATTAAGATCGAGGATAATATGAATCGTCGAATCACTCTATGTCAGGAACATATCATGACCATCGGATTTCCTAACTACAAATGCATACTAATGCATACTAAAGAAACACATTAAGAAACACACTTTTACCTAACGACACATTAGACCAAGTAGATCTTAACTAGCTCCTAAGTGTCTAAATATCCTAACATGAGATATAAGACTATCATAATGCCTCCTAAGAGGAACAAGATAATATCATAGAAAAATATTAAGAACACCAAAGAAGAGAGCACATTATTGGAGATAAAGCGCAAGAAATCCAAGAGGCTAATTTGTTCAAACACTTCCAATTATGCAATATTGTTTATTCACCCTCAATGGGGTGAGTTGTTTCAAAATTTTAGAGAATAAAATGATCCCCCTCTACTCATACCAATTTCTCAAGCTAATGATGAGGAGAAGGATACAAAATCATACCCTAATATTCTAAAGTCACACTTGCAAAATGTGGCCACTGGATCTACATTTTTTCCTTGTGTTGAAATGATTACTTGGATATTTGATCATATTAACTTGGAAAATAGAATAATTGTCTTGATCGGGCCCAATGCATTACATATTTCTAGCCCAACAATTCAGAGATGTATAAGAAATTTGCAAAACCAAAAGTATAGTTGACCATAGATTGGGTGAAAGTGTTTGGGATGCCAAAAAAATATTACAAAGTAATGCACAGGTAGTGGAATGAAGTGAATTAAAATATCAAAATACTAGAATTTATCCATTCATCAGCCTAAGAGAACCTTACATTTATGTTATGGCACTGTTGAGAAATTTTTATGGGGAGAAAGATGTTACTTTCTTCAAATAATCCTAGGCACCTCTCGTGTATACTATTGTATGGGATGGATCAATGTTTAATTGGGTAGATATTATTTCTTACACCTTAATGTAAGGATTGGCTAGAGTTAGATTTGAAGGTCTAGGTTCCCCTCTTGCATTTTTCATGTCTTTATACCTTCTAGACATCATATGTGCTAATAATCCTTTCCCAAGGATGGGGTGGGATTATATCATATCATACTCCTAGGATTCGTGGGAACACAAAAACATGAAATAGTATGGAATAATGTATGATCACTTCTTTGCTCCACTGTATGAATTGATTTTCTACAAACTAGCATCAAGATTGTTTGAGGATGCTATGGAGGTTTTAAGCACAATATAATATCAGTACGTGAATGAGGATAGGACCTACATTAGGATCTATGGGGAAACCAAAGCTCTTCATATATTCTCTAGGTTTGTGCTAGACATACTAGGGATTAGAGAGGTGTCTTATCATACCATTCTTCATGATTTCATTGCTTTGTTAATAAAGGATCAAAAGAATTTGTGTCTAACTTATTCAATGTATATCAAATTGTATGAGATAAATAATTCTACCTTTGCAAGAGAAAAGGATGAAGCAATTCTATATTTTAAATTTCTTAATGGAATATTTAGAAGGCATGATCTTAAAAGGTGATTATTTATCGTGCAACACATATGGAAATCACTTGGTCATATACTTACAAAGAATGGGCGTAGAAAGAAGTGGAGAAAAGAGAGTTTTCTTTGAAGAGTTGCAAAATAGAATGAGACAACATGGTCAAACAAAATAAGAAAAGAGGAAACCTAATGTTGGGCTAGCCAGAAAAAATAAAATAAATAAATGATTCTAAAGATCAAGCTGCAAAAAATAAAAGGAAAAGGAAAATGCAAAAGAAAAGAAAATACTATAATAAGAGGATAAGAGTAAAAATGAGAAGAAATCTAAGGCAAAAGATGAATCCAAAGCTAAGTCTAAATTTTATATCAAAAGAAAAAATAAGTTGAGCAAGAAGAAGCAAGGAGACTAAAAGTTGAAGAAGAGAAGAAAAAGAAAACCAGCGTAAATGCTAAAGCTAAAAGAAAAAGAATTAGAATGAACAAAGAAATGAGGAGGAAGAAGACAAATGGAGTGTTGACACAATAGGGGTAGAACCAATGGAAGAAATGCATACCCATAAATGTTTTTCCATGATGTATTCAACCATACTAATCACGGGAGGAGATATGCATGTCCATATGCCCATTGATGAGGTAGCAAATTTAGAGATGTTTTCTTTCAATGGGAAAAAGAAGCAAATAATGAAGAGAAATTTTTGTGTGGATTAAGACTTAGTAATGTCTACATAAACCATTGTGCCAGACACCAAAAAAGTATATCTTGTGGTCGTAGCCCCTATTAGAGTGGATTGTTCCTAGGCTATTGTATTAAGTGTTAGTGATATATGGCCAAAGAGATTAAAAATTACAAATCACAAGAAAAATATTTAGACAATTAAGTGGATTACTATAGATCAAATCAACACAATCTCATAGAATTTATTAAATATGCACTTGAGATTTAGGATGAGATAAAAACATTACAGAGAGATTTCTACAAATGATCTCAACACATATAGAGGTAATGTCAAGATGTGCTCCCTCTTTACAACCAAATACAAGTATGGAAGATAAATCATCAAATAATATAGATTCAATTTTATTTTGAAAAGAAGTGGCAAGTTGATCTTGATGAGACTCCTCATATTCCTCATATAAATGAAAGGAAAATCCTTAGCATTCACATTGGCCTCAAATGTTGTAAGGGTTCTTTCCAAAATTCCTAGAGTAACATTCAAGTAGAGATAGTTGATCATGTGACACTATGGCGAGTGACTAAAAGACTTGTAGATACATGCAACCTTCCAAACCCTGGTCGGAGCGACATTTTATATCCATAAGGGGAGGTTGCACAAGCTTTAGAAGATGGAATTCAACAAGAAATACATGTCATCAAATATATCCCTCATGTAAATAAAGCACAAATAAAATATTATATAGATATTTGATCCAATAAATAATTTCTATAAAATCATGTTTTCCAAATCTAGAGAATAATGAAGGAAAGGTGCAATGAAATATTGCATTATTCAAAACTCTAGTATAACAACATCATTTTCCACAAGACAACAATATTCAAAAGACTTTTGAATCTTGGAGAGATTATCTGAAAGCTACGTAAAAGAAAAAAGAAAAACAAGCCTACATGAGTTAGGTAGAGAGTATGAAGGGTTAGGAAGTTGAAACAGTTCAATTTCTGATATTCTAACTTTGTATAAGTAGGATGAAAGTTAGTAACAAAGTGTGTTTTACTTAGTAATGTAAACCATTTTATTGTTAATTGAGAAGCTTGTTTACCAACTTTTTTGGAGAATCAATTCTAGTGTACGCATGGGAAAATAATATTCTTTGTTGCTCACATGCTTTGGAATCAATGTAAGATTGGATGTTACAGTTGTAGACATGTATCATGTGGTTATATCTTTTTCTTACATATGCTTATCAATGGTGCTAACAAATGGATATGAAATCGTAGATTTTTTGTAGGTAGTAGACTTACCTATGTTTACAATTAGTTATCTAAAGTTTCTACAAGTGATAATTCAACAAACTAATTTCAATTTATTATTTGTTTTCATTTCAAATTCATATCTTTTGAAATTGCTTTATTAATTCCTAACTAGGAAATTTTAATATATGATAACTTAGATTAAAATAGTTGTAGGATTAAATAATTAAATATTTTAAAATAATAATGACAACTAGGCCAGAATCTGAAGGGTTTTCCACTCCAAAGGAAGAAAGGTCTAATTGGGCCCTTCCCCTAGGTAAACATGTGTAGTTGGATGAGGGAATTTTCCTCCATCAACAAAAGGAAACCTTATTCCCCTCGTTGTTGATAGGAAGACATATATTCATGCCCTAATGAATTCATTTACAAGACCTTATTAACAATTGTTGAGGATCAAAATTTTCTAGTGATTCTATCGAAACCCTTTTTGCAAATCCTTAACCTCTACCCTCTTCCTCTTCCTCCATACACATACCCATCGTTGCTTGGTAATTTCTACTTGTTATATGTGTATATATATATTTTATTTTATTTTATTTTTCCTCGGAAAAAAAAGCATAAATTTATTCATCCGTAGAGATTAAATTTACATTCTACAGGTCCTTCAAGCACTCCTCATCCATATAGGAGGATGAAAATAACTGTAAATATGTCTAGATTGACATGCAAAAAGAAAAAATAAATACACATTGGTTGTAAATACAACATGAAATACATTGTCGATCCATTGTCCATGGTGTACTTCAAAATAAGAGAAAATGTAGAAAACTATGTATGATGAGGGCAAAAAATGGTAGCATACAACAACTTCTAGATTTGAAGTATATAATAACATGAAACCATCAGCTGATCAAATCCTATAGAGTAACCCCAAAAAGATCCAATTTTTCATATTTCAGCAACTAGATGGACTTCTAAAAAAGGTCGATGATAATGTTCATGTGCTTCTTTGTCCTTTGTTTATGTAATGTTCCAATGCCCAAAGGGAATCAGAGTACCAACTTTTGAGAGTTAGTCAGCATCAAAGTTACATTCCCAATAGACATGCTTTATACAATAAGAATAAAATGAGTCCAAAAATATTAGCACTTCTTCAAGAAGGGGAAGAAAAAGTGTGTTATGACATTGTTGTGCTTTCCGAATCCATTTTATAACAGTCATAGAGTCTCCAAATATTTCTATGGTTCAAACCCATTTTTCCCCAGCAAAGAGAAGTAAAAGCTTGAGATCCATCAACTCGACATATTTGTTTGTTACAGGTCCTAAACTCATTTTTAATTTGAAATAATGTTGATCAGATAGGAAAATAAATGCCCCCCCTCCCCCCCTCCACAAAGTTGATTATGATTCTGGGAGGCTCCATCAAAAAAGGACCATGGCTTTGAAGTATATACTTGTTCTGACTGTATGATATGCATTGTTGGAAAATCCTTTTCCTGAGGGAAGTGGTATAGAATGCTTAGGGCTTGAGAAGTAATAATTTTAGGGAGTAAGGTCTTATCCTTGAAAATAACAGAAATCTGAGCCAACCAAGTCCCCCATCAAGAAATTAGTGGAAGATATTTGATTCTTCTATTGGTTGCAACTTGTATCCAATCTTTCCAAGCCTATTCAATAGAGGGAACCTCCCAAAAAACGTTCTAGTGTAGAGAAAGAAACAATTATTTATAAATTTGACAAGTAAAAGGGCAGGAGAGGAGAAGATGCTAGACATATTCATTATCTGATTTGCAGAGAGGGCACCAACCCAAGCCTAAAAGTTGTCTAGTATTTTTCATGTTGTCCCAAGTTGGTACTTTGTTATTAAGTGGGCACCACATAAAAATTATTTCCTTTAGAGAGCACTTCACTTTCCAGAGACCTTTCCACCACCAGTTAGGCTCCCTCTAGTGCAACTCCAGATTAAGGTAAATGTAACACAATTTTGGAGTATATACCCCATGTGGTGAGTGCTTCTAGACTTATTCTTCCTCTCTATCAGTGATTCTTATATGTGAATACTGAATAGCATGATTGTAAATATCCCACAAATGTGAGGAATTCCCTACCAGCCCCATTTTCTCAACACTTTTCCATGCCTGGCGCCATATAGAATTCCTGCTAGGATCAACAATCTAATGAAGGAAATAAAAACCTTGATCATGGATGAGAGAGAGTAAATCAATGGGTAATATGTGAGAAACACCATTTCCAGGACATGGGTAAACACCAATACGAACATGAGGACCTTTTCCTATCTGCCATGCGAGGTCATCCCCAATTATTGGAAAAGAGTTTAGGACTGCTTTCCAAATGATAGAGCAGTTTTTTCTAATTTTTTACTGGATTGCAGATCCACTCCACTAAGGATTCAGGCAAAATATATTTATGCTCTACCACCTTATTCCAGAGGCTGGAAGATGATAAAATTTTCCACCCTACTTTGGCCACTAGGGCCTTAGAAAATATGAAAATATTCTTCAACTCCCCACCCCCAATATCTTTTGGATGTGTCAGTCTATCCCATTTTTCCTAGGGAGTGGTATATTGTTCACAGGACCTTGACCAATTAAAATTTAAGAAGATCATGTTTTCCTTTTCAAGAACCCATTTTGGAATCCATACAAGAGACATCTAGTAAACTGGAATATCTTATAGAACATATTTAACCAAAAATATTCTCCCTTCCCTGGAGAGCCATCGAAAACTCCATCCATTAAGTATGTTTTCCAATTTAGCAAGTAACCATAACCAATCTGATTTTCGGTGGAAATTTGTATTGAGGTAGAAACCTAAATATTTGATGCCTTCATTAAAATCCAATACATAGCAAGGAAATAAAAATTTGTAGATAACCAAGTCAGTGTCCTCCAGGCCTATGGAAAACAAAGTAGATTTTTGGTGGTTAATCAACATTCATGTGGCATTCCGAAAAGGAGATGGTATTTTCACTAGTTTTTCTACATCACGAAGAATACCATTACAGAAAATCAATATATCATCTAAAAAGAGAAGATGTGTTATTCTCATGGTAGGGGTAATCATAATTCCTTGGAATTACCCATTTTTGACCACTTGATCTAAAGCGTTAGTCAATCCCTCAGCCACCAACATAAACAGAAGAGGAGATAGGGGACAACATTGTCTAAGCCCCTGTTCTGAACAGAAGAAAGGTGAATCAACTCAATTTATCGGTATTGCAAAAGAGACCGATGCAATTCATTCCATAACCCATTTTACGAAAGGGAATTCAAAACCTAGGTGGGTAAGGAGAATCCTTAAGTAAGACCATCTAACCTGGTCATAATATTTTGATAAGTCAATCTTTAGAATAGCCCCTTTTGATTTATTGATATTTAAATTATGACGTCCCTCCTGCGCTACCCTAATAGCTTCATGAATTTGATGCCCTCCAAAAAGAAAAATTATTCCTTTGATATTGAATCCAAGAGAATGAATTTGATTCTCTTTGCAATAATATTTGCTATAATTTTATATCTACAATTGCATAAAGAGATAGGTCAAAAATCATCAAAGGATTAAGTCTCATCATATTTTGGAATGAGAGAAATAAATGTTGAGTTCAAAGGAACATGTATGCGCCCAACTAGACAATATTCCTCTACTACAACCAACAAATCCTTTCCAAAACGATCAAAGAAACCTGAGTAAAATTCCACTGTATATCCATCTGGGCCCGCGATTTTGTATTTTTGGAAGCTATGAAGGACTTCTTTTAGTTCTTCCTCAGTAACTTATGCAAACACTTCCCTATTACCAGCTTCATTAACAAACCTAGGGAAGAAAAGGGTCACTCTTACTATATCAGCTAAAATTACCATTTCCTCAACTTTGAAAAGGGAATGTAAGTGGTTTTTCCCCATTTGTGCAAGGCCTTCAAAGGATGAAACCTCTCTTCCTTCATGGTCCTTCAAATTCCAAATAGTATTTGTAGATTTCCTCCCTTTTTCATAATCCTGGAAGAATTTTGTATTTTCATCCCCATTAGCTAACCATATTTCCCTACTTTTTTGTCTCCAAACCTCTTCTTTTTCATGAAGAAGCTTCCTATGTATACCTTCCATGGATTTTAGTGCTTCTCTTGAGAGTGACAAATCATACCCATCTCCCAACGAGTTGTGAATGTATTCAATATGAGCTTCAAGCTCTCTCAATTCATGTTCATCCCTTTTGTGTTTTCCATGGACACATGGTACCACCGCCCTCTTAATATTTTTAAGGTTTTTTGCAAACTAGATGGAGGCAGAGGTACCATAATCAACGTCGAAATACACTCAAGAGCATTTTACCAAGGTTTGAAAACTCTCATCGGTGAGCCAGGTTACATTAAATTTAAAAGGGCTAGTTGGATTATTTGGATCCTCAACCATTTCCATCCATATGGGAGAATGATTAGAATCACCACCACATACAATCCATTGTCTAAACTAGAGAGGGATATCCAAGAGTTTTTCTGATATCAGGAATATTTCAAGGCATTTTCCCCCCATGTCTTCACCTACCCTTTTATTTTTCCAAGTCGGAGAGATTTTTGTCGGTTCAATATCAATAAAGCCATTTTCGACTAGAGAATGAGTGAAAAAAGTCAACCTGTGAGTCTATTTTGGCTGAAGGACCCCAAACTTCAGCTACCCCCAAAGAGAAGTTTAGTTCCCCACCAATGATAATATTGTTAGTTTTGAGAAGAGATATTTTGAAAAGAGAATCCCAGAAGGGAGGTCGGTCCAAATATGTCCTATAGATAGTTAAAACCTGAAACTCCAACCCCAAACCTTCAACTAGAAAATTCACACCCACACAAGAATCCAGTGCCCAAAAGTTTAAATCCCTAAAAAATTGAGAGTGTCATCCAACAACCAAGACTCTTGATCTACCTTTAGCATCAATACTAGTAAAATTCCAAGCAGGGAAAAGAGATTCTAGCATCGGGACCATGGATGCTTTGTCCCCCAATGTTTTAGGTAGTAAAATTATGATAGGATAATTGACAGAGATCAACCTCTTCAAGGAAATTTTTTTGGAGGGACTCGCCACACCCCAACAATTAAAATATAGAATATTCATGGAGGAACCCCTTCCGTGGTGACTGATTCTCTAAGGACCCCATGAATGGAAATTTGATTTCTAGTTGCAATATCTAGTAAGTCCTGGTTTTGAGCTATGGCCAAGTTAGATTTTTTCTCTCTTCCCTTTCTGACTCCATAAAAGCAAGGGTTTTGACCCAAACCCAATCCCAAAAATCCTGAAGATGAGGCTGAACAGAGGAGGGAATCTCTGGAATGGATTTGGTATTGGATCGCCAGATCCTTCGATCCTTTGGAAGAGGAATCCCCCAAGGAAGGTGAGCCCAAAGAGGAAAATGAAATATCCTAGATTAGGGAGAAGGAGACGAGGGGGGAGACCAAAGAGGGAAAAAATGAGAGAACCAACCAAATCCTTGGGGAAGGGAGAGTTTTTAGAGAAGAGGCCCAACCCAAACCTAAGTAATAAAATGAATTAATTAGGACATTGATAGCAGGAGGAATAGAAGTATGCATACCCAGATGAAAGGAATGGGCATGAACCTACCCAGGCGATAATCAAACCCCAAAATTTGTTGCAAGACTGGAATCAGGAACAAGATCCCATTCATGAGATACCCAAAAAAAATTCTGAGAGTCCTCAGCATCAACTTGGAAATCCCATCCTGTCATTGAGGAACCTTCCAAATAATCATGATAAGATTTAGAACCTTCACTCCTATGAGAAGCTTGTCTTTTCCTACTCTAGTGGGAGATCTCTTTGCCTTGCAAGACCTGGAGTGGCATGTTGATTTTTCATAAGCATTAGGTTAAGCATGAAGTTCATTA
The DNA here is from genome assembly GCA_000966675.3 of Picea glauca. Classification (NCBI taxonomy): domain Eukaryota; kingdom Viridiplantae; phylum Streptophyta; class Pinopsida; order Pinales; family Pinaceae; genus Picea; species Picea glauca. The sequence goes on from JZKD02S2165398.1 coordinate 123,363, forward strand.
TATTTTATCATTTAACCATAACCATAAATGTTGCAGCAACCAAGATCACAAGAAGAAGCACCATGCACAAGAACACAAAATGTATCCTAGGAAACCCTTCTCAACAAGGGAAGAAA
>JZKD02S2165398.1:130794-146029 GCA_000966675.3 Picea glauca
CAATCATTTCATGGGGACAAATCCGTCTGCTTTTCATAATGGTATGCATAATTACGACACTCAATCCATGACTTGGGTCTCTAATCATTTTCCTATTGATATGCCAAACATGCCTTCACCCTTTCCATCCTCTCCATGGCCCACTTATATGAATCCTAGCTTTGGATATGGGGGCACCATGACCCCACCATCTACATCTTCATTTGATAGGAGTCATGCCTCTCAACCAACTCTCACTCTGGGGGGTTGGAATTTCCCCTCTTATGGATCCATTCCTAGCCATTCTTTTTCAGGAGCCAGTACTCAAATGGGTGGTTATTCTACCTATTACACCCCATCTGTGTATCCTTCATCCGCCATGTCAATTCCTACGAACACTTTTCCCATGGCGGGTCCACATATGTCCTCTAGTATTTCATGCAGAGGGAATCAATTTTATGGTTCAGGATACCCTCTTCACGGGACCCCTTCACATGGGGGAAACATATATCCTCACTTGAATAATATTTATCATACTTTTGTCTCTTCACAGACATCTTCTTTAGTGATGATACATGTGAAAACCTCTATGGATCAATTAGGTGGAGGATACTACCTTTCCAGATAGGGACAGGATGTAAACCATGACCCTTCCTGGCCTACAATTTCTCAAAACCAATATTTCTCGGGACCTTGGTCTCAAATGCCACAACTCACCACCACTGCTAGTCTAGTCATTGCCATTCATATTGTAGCTCCATCACCAACTACTGCTAGTCATGTTGGAGATTGGTCGACGAACTCTGCAAGTCATATTGAAGACCCGCAACCAACCACTGCTAGTCATCTTGGGGGAATCACTCTAGTCGCCATGAGTCATATGGATATCACATCTCCAACCCCTGTACATCATGTGGGAGATGAAAATCCATCCTCTTCCATTCATGCTAAGAGAATGTCACCATCTATTGTAAATCACATTGGGGGAATTCATACAATTGATAATCCTAGACGTCTCATACGTAAGCCCCGATTCCTTTGCAGGAATTGGGAAGGAAATCACCTTACTCGTTTGTGTCATTCTACTGTCAGGATACCGGAAGTGTGGTTCTCACCTGGGGGGCCTTCTGATTTTGATTCATGTTTGGTTTCCCAACACTCTGTTTCTCCTTTGATTGACATGACAGTCATGTCGATGCAATGATCGCCTGACCACACTCCCATTTTTTAAGGTGATGCATCTCCTGGCTTTGTTTCCACACATCCTATTCAACCAACGGTTGAAGAAGTGGTCATATAGATGTAATCTTCGATCAATCCAACTTTTCTTTTTTGGGGTGATGCGTCCCTTGACCTTGTTTTCTCGCATCCTATTCAACCAGCAGTCATGTCGATGCAGTCTTCGAATGAAACCACTCCTATTTTTGGGGGTGATGTGTCTCTTGACCTTGTTGTCTCGCATCCTATTCAACTAATGGTTGAAGAAGTGGTCGTACTGATGCAAATTTAGATCGATCCCGTTCTTCTAGTTTTGGTTATGTACCTTATATACCATGTCATTAGCATTTCTAGTACTACGCCTTCTGAAAAAGAGAGATTTTTACTCTCCTCGAGTACTCTCCCTCCAAGTATTGGAGAGATTCCCTTTGACTGGGATGGTCTTGTGGGGTATCAAATTCCTCCTCCCATGCCTTTTCAAGTAAGAGACATTATTCGATATATCATGGAGAAGGTAACCTCCACTAGCACTTTATCCTCCTCGACTTGGAGAGCTTTGGGTTTTCCCAATCTTGTGTCAGTTATTCATAAGATGTTGACCTTTCATAGAAATCCTGTGTGGGAGCCTTGGCCTCCCCCATGACATGCCACCTAGAAACCTCTCAATGAGTCTGATTTAATCTCTTTTCCAACTCGTCTAAAAAGCGAAAAGATTGTTGACTGAATTTGTCTCTTTCGCACTTGTTAATTGGATTTGAAAGATCATGATTCTTAGTTAATCTCTTTTCCTACTCATTTTCAAAAAGAGAAAAGACTGTCGAGTGAAATTGTCTCTTTCACACTCGTAAATTGGATTTGAAAGGACATCTATTTGGTACAAGTTTATCCCTTTTTCAAACCAAGTAGACTAAGATTATGAAAAAGGACATGTTTTGGTGTTAAGTTGTGATTGCATATCATGCCCTTGCTTGTAGTATTGAGCTTATTTTCAGTTCTCACTTTTGCGTTATAAGTCATTTACCTCAGCAGTTTTTCATCCTCAACCAAGTAGAGCCTTGTTTATATCCTTCGCAACTTGACACCCTATACCCAGGAGGAAACATTCCCCCGAGTGTCCATTTCCCACATGCATCTCCTTACATTGAGCATAGGAAAGTTCCACCGCTAGAACTAGTTTTGCTTACTTGCGACACTCGTTTCCTCCTATGTATCATAGAATTCATTTGAATATGAAAAAACAAAGAAAAACGGGCAGGAAGGGAGTATTATCTTATAATGGCAGCGGTCGTGTCGCCTTTGAACAAAGCACAAAATTTTTGAGTCCACTTGTCATCATAATTTTGGGTTTATCATGACCTTAGGAAGATGATCTCATTACAAAGAGTTTACTCGCCCGATTGGTTACTCTTACAGTCCCTATGAATAATTTGATTGATGCCTCCTACATCTCATGGTTCCATCATTGAGTCTATGTTGCCAAAGTCTTCCATATGTCTCATGCTCTTGTTCAAAGGATGTCTATCAACCTGTGTCGACCATTCCTCATAACTCTCGATTTTTCATGTCGTCCATACCCTCGGTTTACCTCAAAATCACATGAAGTTGTAGTCCTATTGCATACCCTGGTCCTACTTTACTCATTGGTATGTAACCTTGACCCAGAAGTCGACATTTCATCATTGGTCGTTGACTGGGTGGTTTTCCTTGTGTTCGATGGAAATACATCTATTCACACATTGGGATTTGTGCAGTTTCTTGGATTCCATTAGCCTTATTGGTGATTTCCTCACCTTTGTCAGCAGTTTTCCTCATTGGATTCTATTAAGAGGGTATTTTTTCTGTACCACTTGCACCTGGCACACGCGAAAGTGACGCAACCTCACTCCTCGGAGCACGATCGCCCTCACAGGACCTTCTTTCTCCTTCGGCCCGAAGAACTCAAAGGCTCTTCTATTTCCCTTTCGGGAAATTTACACCCACAGTTCACTTCGCGCAATCCTCCTTTTCTGCACTCGGAGGATCGGAACTTCGCGGCTTCGTGAGTTCACGGATGCTCAATATACTCTCGACTTCCCGAGACCCGATGCGCCGATCAATCACTGACTTTTTACCTCTGCTATTGGGGCCTCTGTCCTTATCGCGGTCTCGCCACTCGTGACACCAAGCGCTCAGTTTTCTAAACCCCGACACACGAGACGTCGAAAGGCTGAGGCTCACGACCTCGCTCCCTCACGACTTTGCCCCTCGCGAGATCAAATGACTCTTACCTCGACTCCTGAGGCCCGAGACGCTGAACCTCCGATGTCTTATGCCACCTGTCCTCCACTATCTTTTGTGGCCCACACTACTTACGTAACTGTCGGAATATCTCATCTCGCTATATCGCGACTTCTGTTGCGTAGATTTGGAGTCTCACCTCACGAACTCCCGATATGTCGATCCACGAGTAGAACCAATGCTCCTCATGATCCTGATTCCACTGCACTCCTTGCAGGAATCCTCTGGCTTAGAATAGAGAAACAATTGAAACTAATTCCTTGTTCCCTCGGACTTCCATCCACACATGAAATCACATACACAGCATATAAAAGCAAATCTATGACAGGAAACAAATATTCATGAGCATAACATCAATACACAGAGAATAGACACATAACCATGGATTTGAATCAAAGTTTTCTTCTATTAATTCAATATCTGTACATGGATGTTCTGTACACAACTCTCTTCTTGCTCTTCTTCTTTCTGCTCTAGATAATGTTACAATGATACAATGAGGGTGTCTATATCTCGTTTCCCTCTTGCGCTCTAAAGCTATCAAATCTAGAATTAAATTCCTATCTACCAGCATTAACTATTTTAAATGCCTCATCTACTTAAGGACGAGAGCTTAAAGGCTCAAGGTCCATTACAATATACAAAGTGCGCTTCATTAAATCCACACATTAATGTTTGGCGCAACAATATCAAGGTGTTTCAAGATTTGTGTTGGCACTGTCCAGCTGTCTTTTCTACTTCTGCGTTGGCTCGCTTGATGAGTGAGCGATGCTCCTGCATCATACTCCTCGGCTTGAAAATTTTCATGGGCTCCTGTCCATGAGCTCCTGCACAGTCTGTCCATGCTTTTGTATCACTGCTTCAGTCTCCCAACTGGCATCCTCCACTGGGTGATTCTTCCACTTGACCAGATACTCATAGTATTCTTTTCTCCTGGTCTTCTTACCCACTCTCTTGTCCAGTATGCATTCCATCTGTGGATTTTCTGCTACTGGCAATTGCTTCGCCCACTGGATCACTGGATCCTCAGTTCCAGTCTCTTCTTCTCCAGCCCTGTATGAGTATAAATCTACAATATTGAATATCGGAGATATCCCGATGTCATCCGGAAATTCAATCTCATAAGCATTCTCTCTTAATTTCTTCAGGACTCTGTATGGCCCGATTTTCTTCATTTTAAGCTTGTTATATGTTCCCCTTGGGAACCTTTCCTTCCTCAAGTGTGCCAAAACCAGATCACCAACTTCAAACTGAAGTTGTCTCCGATGTTGATATGCTCTGCGCTTATACTCTTGGTTTGATTCTTGTAGTCGCTACTTCACCTTGCTGTGAAGTTCCTGCATCGCCTCAGCGAATTCTTCTGCATTAGCACTGTTAGTCGCAGTCTGTTCTGAATCTCGTAATTCAGAAACTCCTCTTGGTTGCATCCCATATACAACCTGAAATGGACTTTTTCATGTACTCCTGTTCACTGAGTCGTTGTACGCGAACTCAGCCTGTGGTAATACATGGTCCCAACTGCTATGGTGCTCTGCCACCAGGCTTCTCAGCAAGTCTCGCAGACTTCTGTTGACCACTTCCGTCTGTCCATCCGCCTGAGGATGATAAGCAGAACTAAATGCCAATTTAGTTCCTAGATTCTTCTATAGCATCCTCCAAAAATGCCCTATGAATTTAGTGTCCCTGTCCAAAACAATACTTTTCGGCAATCCATGTAGTCGAATGACCTCCTTGAAAAATAGATTTGCGATGTGAGTCGCATCGCTGGTCTTCTGGCATGGGATGAAATGTGCCATCTTATAAAACCTGTCTACCACCACAAAGATGGAATCAACACCCCTTTGTGTCCTCGGAAAACCCAATACAAAATCCATACTGATTGCCTCCCATGGCCTCTCTGGTATGGGCAATGGCTGATAAAAACCTGCATTTTGTTTCCTTCCCTTTGAATATTGGCATACCCTACATCTGTCAACAAATATCCTGACCTCTGCTCACATCCCTGGCCAAAAATATGATTCATTCAGCTTCGTGAATGTCTTGTCATGGCCAAAATGTCCTGCTAAGCCTCCGCTGTGTTTTTCCTTCAACAAGTTCTCCCTCATGGAGCATTTCGGAATACCCAGTTGATTGCCTCGAAATAGAAATCCTTCCTGGATCATATAATCTATCCATGGACTTCTATCTCTGAGAACTAGATTCTCAGCGGCTTCATACGCTTCTGCAAAATCTGCATCTCCTACGTACATGTCCCTGAGATTTTCAAAACCCAATGTTTTGACCCGGAACTCCTGCAACAATAAACACTTCCTGCTCAAAGCATCAACCACTTTTTTAGCAGTTCCTGAAATATGCTTAATCACAAATGTGAATTTCTGCATATACTCTACCCATTTTGCATGTTTCTGATTCAACTTCTCCTGTTGACTCACAAACTGCAATGCATGATTATCACTATACAGAACAAATTCTTTTGGGATCAAGTAATGCTTCCACTTCTTCAATGCATGTATGATAGCATAGAATTCTTTATCATATGTGGAGTATTTCAGCTTCACCTCATCCAACTTCTCGCTGAAATATGCAACTGGTTTGTCTTCCTGACTCAAGACCTCTCCTATGGCGAATCCACTTGCGTCACATTTCACCTGAAATGTCTTCTGGAAATCCGACAACACCAATACTGGTCGTTCCGTTATCTTCCGCTTCAACAGATTGAAGATTCTCTCAGCCTCTGTTGTCCAATGAAAAGACTTATGTCGCTTCTTCACTAGATCCATCATTGTTGCACTAATTCCACTGAAATTCCTGATGAATTTTCGGTAGAAACTAGACAAACCATGAAAACTTCTCACCTCAAAAATATTTCTCGGTGATGGCCAATTCTTGATTACTTCCACCTTATCCGGATCCATCTTCAACACATTCGCCGAAATAACAAAACCCAAGTAAATGAGCTATGTCTTCATAAATGAGGACTTCTTCATACTTATCAACAACTTCTCCTGTTGTAGCTTCTTCATCACAATGGCCAAATGCTTCAGATGTTCAGCCTCTGATTTACTGTAAATCAGTATGTCGTCTAAATACACAATGACAAATTTTCCGATGAATTCCCTCAGGACTTCATTCATCAGCCTCATAAAGGTACTCGGCGCATTTGTCAAGCCAAACGGCATGACTAGCCATTCATACAAACCTTCGTTTGTCATAAATGTTGTTTTCCACTCATCGCCTTCTCTCATGCGAATCTGGTGATATCCGCTTTTCAAATATATCTTTGAAAAATACTTTGCCCCACTCAAGCAATCCATCAGATCATCCATTCTCGGTAGTAGAAACCTATACCTGATGGTTATCTTATTGATCGCTCTTGAGTCGGTACACATCCTCCAACCCCCATCCTTCTTTGGACTGAGTACTGTCGGAACAACACATGGACTCAAACTTTCCCTGACCAAACCTTTGTCCACCAACTCCTGGACCTGCTTCTTAACTTTTTCATTCTCTTGCGGCGTCAACCTGTACGCGGCTTTGTTCGGAAAACTAGCTCCCAGTATAAGATCTATGTGATGACTCACACTTCTCATCGGTGGCAACGAATGAGGTAATTCGTCCACTATGATGTCAGTGAACTCTTCCAGCAGTTCCTGAACTTCATCTAGCAAATCATCCACTCTTGTGCTAGTCAGAACAATCCTCGGCTTTCTGACCACAAAGAATTGTGGATCTTCCTTCTTCTCCATCTCTGTAAGAAGTTCCTTTCCACTCATGAGAAGTATTGTGTTGCTTACTTCCAGTTTCACTTCCTTATCCTTTATCGGAAGCAACATATGGGTTCTCCCATTCTTCTCCAGGGTATATGTGTTCATCCTCCCATCATGAACCACATTTTTGTCATATTGCCATGGTCTACCCAGTAATAAATGACATACATCCATGGGAATGACATCACACAAGATTTTATCATTATACCCAGCTATCTTGAATTCAACTAAACATTGTTTAGTGACACTCACCTGATGTCCCTTCTGTAGCCACGAAACTTTGTATGGACTCGGGTGATCAGTTGTCACCAGCTCCAACTTTCCTACCATCTCGGTTGAAATGAGATTATCTGTTCTTCCACTGTCCACGATAACCTTGCATACTTTGTCCCTAGTCTTGCAAGCTGTTCTGAACAGTCTGGTCCTTTGAGCTGAACTCTCCACCTCCTTCTTGGGTGTCAAAAGGACTTTATGCATCCCAAGCGATCTTCCACCTTCTGCATCTTCTGTCTCAGCATCACGCTTTTGTGCTTCTGTGATGTGAGCTTCTCCGATGTCCTTCTTTTTCTCTGGACACTCGAATGACTTGTGCCCATTCTTCCCACATGTAAAACATGTGATTACTCCACCTCTGCCTCTTCCTCTACCTCTAGTAAGAGGAAAAGTATTTGCGTCAGCATAATCTCCTATTTTCTCATTATGTTGCCCTCTCTGTTCAACGTGTGGCCCTCTTTGTGAGGTTCCACCTCTCTCAACCTTACCCTGAGGTTTCTTCCATTCCTCCTTGGGCTTCTGGTATTTATCCTGGACAACTACCTTGCCTCTAGGCTGACTCTTACCTCGCCCTCGCTGACCTTGCTTACGGCTCAGCTTCTCTTCGACTTTCAGAGCCATATGGTAAGCATCCTCCATCATCCTGATGGTAACCATGCTTAATTCATCATGAATGTCATATATTAGACCATTCAGATATCTGGCAAACTTCTCATCATCGCTCTCCCGATGACCTGCTCTGATGTTCAGTCGATAGAATTCCTCAGTGTATTCTTTCACTGTCATCATTTTTTGTCTCAGGTCCTGCATTCTCCTGAACAGATAAATTTGATAGTCTCTTGGGATGAACTTCACCTTCATCTTCGCGATCATTCAATCCCAACTCTTGATCTTCTGCTTTACCTTACAGTGTCTGTCAGCTTGTAGCTTGTCCCACCACAATGTTGCATGTCCTTTCAAGCATGTGACAACATGTCTGACCTTCTTATCCTCTTCGATATCTTCATAATAGAAGTAGGTGTCAAGAGCTCGGATCCAATCCAGTAACTCTTCTACATCCAGACTTCCTTCGTAGACTGGAATGTCCATTTTCGCTTTCGCACCCATTCTGGCGATAGCTTTAATCAACCGCTCATTTGATGCATCTTCGGCTACAACTTCCTCCTCACGTTCAGCCTCAATTTCGCCTTCGGAATCGCTAAGATCCCCTGCACTAGCTGTGCATCTTTGTGTTGTTTCCATATCCTCGAGTCTTGCTCCGAGATCTCTCATCTGCCTCTCCATTTCTGGATTTCCTGCCGGCCTACCTCTTCTCCGCACCTCCCTATCTTCTGGGTCAGGTGACTATCTTTCTCTTTTGGGCGGCATGGTGAATTCTCTTCTCTGCTACAGAAAGAAAAGATATTCCCGCTCTGATACCACTCTTGACGCAACCGCACTCCTCGGAGCACGATCGCCCTCACAGGACCTTCTTTCTCCTTCAGCCCGAAGAACTCAAAGGCTCTTCTATTTCCCTTTCGGGAAATCTGCACCCACAGTTCACTTCTCGCAATCCTCCTTTTCTGCACTCGGAGGATCGGAACTTCGCAGCTTCGCGAGTTCACGAATGCTCAATATACTCTCAACTTCTCGAGACCCGATGCGCCGATCAATCACTGACTTTCTCCCTCCGCTATCGAGGCCTCTGTCCTTATCATGGTCTCACCACTCGTGACACCAAACGCTCGGTTTTCTAAACCCCAACACACGAGACACTGAAAGGCTGAGACTCGCGACCTCGCTCCCTCGCGACTTCGCCCCTCGCGAGATCAAATGACTCTTACCTCGACTCCAGAGGCCCGAGATGCCGAACCTCTGATGGCTTATGCCACCTGTCCTCCACTATCTTTTGTGGCCCACACTACTTACGTAACTGTCGGAATATCGCATCTCGCTATATCGCGACTTCTGTTGCGTAGATTTGGAGTCTCACCTCACAAACTCCCGATATGCCGATCCACGAGTAGAACCAACACTCCTCGTGATCATGATCAATGACTCCTGCCCTCCTGAGCTTCGAACCTTTCCACGCTTGCGCAGTAACTTTCCTGCGACTCCGAGAGATCCAACGATTCATAGAAACTCGTATATTCTCCACGGAGAATACCAACCATCCACTCCTCTTCTTGCACAATCCACGGACGAGAAGTGTCTCTCCACGAGGCTTGTTCGCCAACCTGCGTCTCTTCCTTGCAACTTGCTCACGCACAACTTCTGACTCGGCCCTTCAACAAAATTGAAGGTATATCCTTCCTGAGCTTTTCCACAAATTCGAGTCCCTTCAGGAAACTCTTGCACGCACTCCTTGCGGCAAATCTTCAACAACGTCTAAGTGTTGAAGCTCTTTGACTCTGCACACAGACTGCAGCAGCAGCCTTTCCAATACTTTGTTCAAAATCGCAACTCTAAGACTTCGTCTAGCATGCACACTCCTTGCACGACACTGTGCCACTGCACTCCTGAGATGAACGAAAACAAAATCTTTCCCTAATTGAACCCTTCTGTCAACGCACTCCTTGTGGACAAATTCCACTGCACTCCTTGCAGGAATCCTCTGGCTCAGAATAGAGAAACAATTGAAACTAATTCCTTGTTCCCTCAGACTTCCATCCACACATTAAATCACATACACAGCATATAAAAGCAAATGTATGACAGGAAACAAATATTCATGAGCATAACATCAACACACAGAGAATAGACACATAACCATGGATCTGAATCAAAGCTTTCTTCTATTAATTCAATATCTGTACATGGATGTTCTGTACACAACTCTCTTCTTGCTCTTCTTCTTCCTTCTCTAGATAATGTTACAATGATACAATGAGGGTGTCTATATCCCGTTTCCCTCTTTCTCTCTAAAGCTATCAAATCTAGAATTAAAATCCTATCTACCAGCATTAACTATTTTAAATGCCTCATCTACTTAAGGACAAGAGCTTAAAGGCTCAAGGTCCATTACAATATACAAAGTGCGCTTCATTAAATCCACACAATAATGTTTGGTGCAAAAATATCAAGGTGTTTCAAGATTTGTGTTGGCGTTGTCCAGCTGTCTTTTCTGCTTCCACGTTGGCTCGCTTGATGAGTGAGTGATGCTCCTACATCAGAAAGACACACAGGGTCGTTGGTTCATGAACATGTTCTTCATGTGATTTCCTCCAAATCATCAAGCTCCTACTTTGTACCTCATGTTGAATGATGAGACATGCCTTAATTCTCTCCTTTTAGCGGATCTCCTTCCATCGAATTCATCTCATCTATTCTGGAGATGAGACCTAGAGTTCGATGAGTACCTAGAGGCTTGTAATCATTAGTGCCAGGTTCTCTCACCATCGACAGTTAGGAATACATCAATGTATCATGATCGATGGATTCTTAAAATGTTCTACCTTGACTCCTTTATTCACACTTGTAATAATGTACTCGATGCCTTGATACCTACTTTCATCATTGATAGGTTGTCTCGTGTTTGTTAATGGTATACCTCAATGACCGGTAATCAGACGAAGTCTCATTGTGTTTGACCTTAACTCCTTTATTCACATGATGTAGACTTGTGCCTTTGGCGGATTATGTAGAAGACTTGAAGACATCAGTTTATAGTCACATCTTTCCTGAGTTGTTGCTACCCTTTCATTGGACCAGTACCTGTGTGACTTCAATGATCGTGGGAGATCAGATTGTACTCCATTGTATACATATATCTTCAAATTGATTTTGAGACTAGTTTTACTGGGCCTTGTTCGTGACTATGACAACCTTTGGCATGCAACCACATTTGTATTTTCCTATTCATGGCCATGGATAGTTGTTTGGTATATTTTCAAATGGATCTGCAGTGTAATTCAAATTGGAAGCCATGTATGCGAAGTCAATAAAGATTGTAATGAGAAACTAGTTCTTCCAAATGGGTCCCCATTACTCCACTTATGGTTCTTATAATGTATTTCGGCCATCACAAACACTCCTCTGACCTCACACATTAGGGGGCATATGTTATAGCATGATTTGCCTCACCCCATGCCATCTTGCATAGAAGGCATTTTTCCATTTCCCTATGCATACTTGAAGTCCCTTTTTGCAAATCCTAGAGCTAAAAACATGATTTTTCCACATATACACACCCTTCCTATATTACAACATGCGTGTACGCAGGTTGCACCACTACAGTGAGCGTACATCGGGAAATGTGCCCAAAATTAAAAAATGGTTTCAGGTTTCCATGTCACATCATGAGATCAATGATCATTGGCCTTCCATGTACTGGAAACGTTCCGACTCAGCCCTTCAATTCCACTTGAAGGCTATAAATGGGCCAAATTTTAGCTATGGAAAAGAGGAGAAAGAATTCAACTTTGAGAGAAAAGTTACTCTGGAGAAATTATTCACTTCACATTGAGTCTACATCCCTTTGTCCTTTAAGTCTGAACACATTGTTCAGCCCCCAAGCTATTCCCTTATTGATTGAGAAAGTCATTGTCTCTCTTATATGAGCTTACTTTTGGTGGAGGATTGAAGTGGTGGAGGCCCAGATGGAAGGAACGTAGTTTCTTGGTTCCAAACCATGCTGACACGGAAGTTTGTAACTCATTCACTTCTGCTGATTATATCTTAATAGAAATACTCTTTTCTCGTCTAATTAATATCTCACAAATATTTGAATTGTTATTCCATGGGCATAATTGTTATGAATGTTCATGGATTATGCTATCAAATGTGCTAACATCATATATTATCACCATATGCTTGTGTTTCTTGGTTTTTGAGGACTAGTTGCAGGTATATTGCTTTGGGTCAAGTGCTCAATGGTGGACTTCATCGAACGTCTGGACGAGGTAGGCCTTTTATCTTGTCTTGCTAGCATATTTTTTTATATAGCATACTTGAGATTAGATTTGATTATGCAGTCATTTCCGTCTGTTGTGGTTTACCCCTAGCCATAGAGATATTTTCCTCGTAACATCATTCCTTGGTGGCATTGAAAATTGGAGTCCAACACTTCAAAACTACAGGGGTAGATTTAATGCCCGAGCATCCCTTGAGTGCCCTATCTACTTGGGATGCCTCCTTTAAAATTAGTATAAACCATCCTCGAGCTAGTCAATTGACAGTAGGAAGAGGTTTCGATAGCAGAAAGAGGGTTACAAGAGTTCCTCCAAGTAGAATTGACCCAATCTTGAAGATTTTTTATGTTAAAATGACGGCCTCATGCCCTACCAACGATATACTTATCCACTAATTCCACCACCTAGGCCATAGTAATACCTTCCCCTAGTGAAATATTGATGGGTTTGTTTGAGGCTTGAATGCAACTATTTTTTTTGCAGCGAGTACCAACCCGAGCTTGAGGAGACACCCTATTAGTACCTAGAATAGGGGATGACCTTATTGAAACCACCTGCTGGCCTTCGAACCCTAATTCATCCCAACCATTAAGGTTTGAGGGTTCCAAGAGAGTCATAATAAACCCTTCAGGTGACTGAGAAAAACCTTTTTCCAGCACAGAAAAAAATGTAAAATCTGGGGAAGAGTCGATGGGGGCAGAGAAATTCCCCAGGCCAAAGAAACCACCAGCCAGAGAGCAAGTATATAAATCACCTTCAAAGATAGGAAAGGGTAGGGATGGCTCCAAAAAGGCCCAGATCGCTTGTGAAGGAGAAGGCGATAGAGTTATATTTCCCGAGTAGAGAGGATATGAAAACCCTCCCACTAGAGATCCAACATCGATGCCTTCGAGGAGTGGTGGATGAAAATCAAGGGTAGGAATCGAACCAACTCCAAAATACAAACCAAAACCCTAAGAGGGTTCGTGCCCCAGAGAGAAAACAACAACAACTGATGAAGTTGTGTGGGGATCACAAAGAGGAGGCGAAGGTGACCTAACCTCAAACTAATGCTCCATAGTTGAATCTGTGTGGTTAGGATCTACAAAGAAGATAGGAGTATTGTCAGTTGGTTGCGTCTAGAGAAATTGTTCAGAAGGGTCAGGGGAATAGTCCACAATGTCTTCATAAATCTCCATTTTACCAAGAAAAATCCTCGTTGCCAATACTACATGATCGTGATCCTCCAAACCTAACTTCGTCTTTGAGAAAGCAACCTGCAGACACTAATTGCTTTGCAAGACAAGACTACAAGGAAAGAGGAAAAAGAAACGAGCTTGCAGCTGTGGAGGAAACCGCAGAGCCCATTCATAAACATCAAATGTCTCCATATCATCATTTTAGTTTAGTTGGTTTGTTATAGAGAGATTGTCTCATATATATATATATATATATAACTGACACAAAAGTATATGTTATTTCACATTGTTAATTTTAGGAAATGTTAAGAGATGTTGTCTAATTTCAAAGGCCTTGTCAAGCAACTAATCACATTATTGTATTTGATAATTGTTCGACAACAAAGTTATTCCAACAGAGGATGAACACCTTTAGTAACCACTCACATAACCAGATCAAAGATCAACACACCGATGTTTTCATGTGGTAAAACCCCTACAGGGAAACATCCACGACCCCAGACAATGCGACCACTTGGAGCATTTTATTAATGCAAAAGAAAAAGATTACAGAGAGATTTTACAATAGATTTTCTCACAATCGATCATCGGAAAATGACCCTCCATGCTCTTTAAATAGAGATCATGGAACAATTAGGTGTTAAGCCACAGATCAATGGCCATTAAGATTGAGGAGAGTATGAACCATCAGATCACTCTATGTCGGGAACATATCGTGACCGTCAGATTTCCTAACTACAAATGCATACTAAATAAACACACTAATAAATACACTTTTACCTAACGACATATTAGACCAAGTAGATATTAACTAACTCCTAAGTGTCTAAATATCGTAACATCCCCTCTTAAGAACAACTTTGGATAGGATTGAAGGATTTACAATGTTGACACAATAGAAGAAGGAAGGAGGAATTAGAGCCTATCCCCCCTTAATGACAACTTCCTGAACACCTAACATAGAGTGAAGGTTGGAAAACTTTGCTTCTGTAAGAGACTTTGTGAAAATGTCTGCAACTTAATATTCTGTAGGGAAAAAGAGCACTTCAATAACTTGATCATGAATGAGCTTTCTGATGAAGTGCATGTGTAGCTCGATGTGATTTCTACTCTGATGTTGAACTGGGTATTTGGCGAGATTGATGGCACTTTTATTGTTGCACCAAAGGCTGGTCAGATGTTGTTGCTCAAATCCAAACTCAGAAAGGATCTGTCGAAGCCACAAGGCTTCCTAACTTGCATTTACCGTTGCTCGATATCTTGCTTCTGTTGAAGAAAGTGAAATAGCATGTTGTTTCTTACAGGCCCAAGTGACAGGTCCTGAACCAAGGATGAAAACATAACCTGCAGTAGACTTCTGATCATCAGGGTCACCGGCCCAATCTAAATCATTGAAACCAACCAATAAAGGAGTCCCCCTGAACTGTAATGTATCCCAAACTGAATTGTACCACGGACATAGTGAAGTATCCTTTTAGCTTCTTTCCAATGACTTTCATGGGGTGTTTGCATATACCGAGCAACAATACCAACAACAAATGAAATATCAGGACAGGTATGAGTCAAGTATAAGAGGCTACCAACTAACTGACAGTACAGGGTGGCATCAACTTCAGGAGAAGAACAGGTGGCAGTAAGCTTGACTCCAGAATGG
>JZKD02S2165398.1:176811-189433 GCA_000966675.3 Picea glauca
ATATCAAACACTTCACAACTTCATTTAAGAGTAACCAACCTGTCCACTAAGGAACCGACCTAAGTGAGAATGCTAACATGCAAAACTCTCAACCAACAAGTTCTAGGAATCTAATCTGGCACTTGATACAGAACTTGATCTGGACCTTGAAACGATAAAAAATTCTGATAAACAAAATTCAATTTTTAAAGACAAGGAAAATGAAATCAAAGGACATGAGTTGCAAAATAAAAGGCAATTAACATGTCCCTTTAAAAATCATGGTTTACAATAAGAAAGCATTGACCACAATTTCTTAGTTCTAGAATTTTATTAGCAAAGTGTCCTTAATGAAGTTAATCTTTGCGAACTACCCATTTTTGAACCCAAGATAAAATTTGACTGTGAAATAAACGTGAGACTGCCATTGACGTGGTAACGAACAGGTGGATAGAATAATTGTTAATTTGTAAAGAATGACAACACCAAAAATGCAACACCATCCAGAACTTGTTTCGGACCTTAATCCGACACTCAATCCATACCTCAATCTGACACTTAATCTGGTCCTGGATCTGGCACTAATTTCTAATAAATTTAATTTAATTTTGACTTGCAGCAAAAATGATTTTATTAATTGTATAGCCTTAGAGGAAATAGATATTAAATAATACTGAGGGTAATTAAATGTGAACCTCAACTAACCGATTGTAGGGTAACAAGAATCGGTTTATAATTATCTCTAAGTAGTTACAAAGAACCAGGAGATAATTAGACTATAAGGATGAATATCATGAACGCCATTGATGTGGCAACGAACAAGAATCAATAACTGATATGTTTTAAGAGAAACAATGCCATAACGCAGAGCAATCTAAAACTCATTTTTGCCATGGATCTGGTAAATAAGTTCTGACATTTGGAAATAGATCAATAGACAACGAGGAGAGATTTCGTGAATTGTTCAAGTTTAAAAGAAAGTAAAATTTAACACAAGGACACTCATGAGAACCAAAATATTACTGTGGCTACAAAATTCGTTTTCAAAAATAATTTGACATGCAAATGTCCTAAAGGTGATCACAAAAGAAAAACGACAATCACAGGAAGCTCTTACACACAAGACAACAAGTGAGATCCCACAAATATGATCCGACCCTGAGTCTGGATTAAACCGTTCCCTTGAATTCCAGACATTAGAAATTGAATGGAGATTAAATAGGTAACAATGGGGCAGAGTTATCGCACCAACCAAGGACACACACAGAAATCAAGTTTTAAAATACCGAAGGCTAAACACAGGTGTGCCCTCACTCCTTCGTGGTAGAAGGTTTACAAGAATCACACCACACAAATCGAACAACGTCAAATCTAAAATTCATAATTACCATAATTTCTCAAGTGGTACAATAATAATAGTAATAGTAATATTAAATACTAAATACTAAATTAATAGTAAATATACTAAAGTAAATAGTAATTATCGAAGTAATAGTAAATATGAAATAGTAATGGTAAATTCTAAATAGTAATAGTAAATAATAAAGTAATAGTATGATTAGCATGTGTTGGGGCATCATCATCATCATCATCATCACCACCACCACCACCACCACCACCATCACCATCATCATCATCACCTTTTAAGCTTCAATATCTCCTCCATATTAAATTACAAATTACTCAGATACCCAATAACATATTCCAATATATTAACCCACTATGACCAAAAACACTATAAATTTTGAAAAATAAAATCCCAAATAATGAAGATCATGATGTTTTTACACACAANCCGTTCCTTAGTGGACAGGTTGGTTACTCTTAAATGAAGTTGTGAAGTGTTTGATATTCTTTTAATCTCCTTATATATAATATATGTAAGCTAGTATGTGAACTTGTGTAGTTCTGAATTATAAGAGATCTTCTTTAGTTCCTTTAAATAAATATGTAAAAATGGTTGGAATATATATATATATATATATATATATATATATATATATATATATATATATATATATATATATATATATATGTTGGAACCAGGACGAATCAGAAAAGGAAGGCTATTTTGGGAAGAAAGGCATGCACAAGGAAAGCAACAGCTGGAAGGAAGAGCAACACACACACATGCATGGAAGACCTAATGACGTTATTGTTAGGTTTTTTGGAATACATTGTAATGGATGAAGAGCGAGAAACGTATATATATAGATACTTAGGAGGTCTAGGAAGTGGGGCAATAGTTGTTCATTGAGAGAGAGACAACGGAGGAAGGAGTCCTATTTTGATAATTAGTTGTAATACTTCTATCATACGACCTAATTTTGTAAGTTGTTGAGTTGTAGAGGGTCAGAAGAGTAGATCTTGAGGGTTATATCACAGGCTGAGGGGCCTGGTATGGTCTAGTCCTCCTCATAATAGATCTCGACCTGATTGAGGACGAGTTGTAAAGCGCGCGATGCTATAGTTTTGGAACTACCATAATAGAAGAGCTTAAGAGCCATATATTTGTGGACGTATCCTAGGAGGGGGTGAACCACGGTAAAACCTGTGTTATGTGATTGAATGTTTGCCTGCCTTTTTCTGTATATGAGTAGATGTTAGAATGATGTATGAATGAATTAATGAATCCACTTACATTACATACATGAATGAGAATACCAGTATATTTCTTAATAATTAAATAGAACTCCCAGTGCACACTTCACATATCTCCATTCAGTCCTGGACTGCAAGAACTTGAGTATTCTAGTCACCCATTAAGACTATCTCGAGTGAGACTGGGCAATGCACTTTGTGCATTGCGTTGCCTTTTGGTTTACTAGGAGGGCCGATAGTTTTAGAGGCTTTGTTGGATCCCTAGTAGACCTGAACCTAGGTCAATCATGTTGAAGGTATAACTTAGAAGAACAAACCAACAAATGGTTTCGTTGCCAGTTGGAACAACATAGGATTGAGTGGATGTGATCTGTTGAAGATCTGTTAAAAGAATGAAGGATCTGCAGAAGGAAAGACAAAATAATACCGAATCGGACTACAAAAATGTGAGAGAATGCACCACTAGAAGGGGATGTTGAGACCATGGAATCCCACAAAAGTTGAGATAGAAATCTGGCTGAAGACAAAGGAGCTAGAATTTGTGTAGAAAGATAACAAAAACCCTAGAATAACGCCACACAAATATTTTGAGAAGTATGTGCTTACTAATCTGCATGAAGTATTTTTTTGTGATTTTCCACACTTGTTGCAGGAGTGGATATTGAAGTTGAAGGATAACCACACAACGAATAAGATTCGACAGTTAGAGTGGACCTCAGTTTAGATTTAGGAGTTACGACATGTGAATAAAAAATTCACCCGCATAGTAGACTTTTGGCTCGACAGTATTGTAGTAGGTTTTATAACAAAATTTGCAGTAGATATAGTGAAGTCGTACAGCGCAACAAAGAAAAAGTTTTTACACGGGCCTAGAGGAAGGTATATTCGATCGTTGTATACTTCTATTAAGATATTTCTCTATAACAAAGGTGTAATGACAATGGAATCAGACAACTAAACTTCTTTGCGTGCACAGGGGAAGGGGGGAAGCACTGACCAAAAAAAGAGAAATGGAAGGAGAAGTGGATAACGAAACGAAGGAGGAAGCCTTGGACCCAATCATGATGGATGATGACCAGATCAAGCAGATCATGGTGACATCTAGAAATACACGTAGTGGACTACCCTACCAATACAAGGTGAACACCAAGAAGAGAGTTGTAGCCGTGAGGGAAGGCTTGGCAAGTGATGAAGAAGAGGTAGAGGATCTCCGGGTTGTGGAGCAGATTGAGGAAATCCTGCACGGAACATATGAGAGGAAGATGAGACGTCCAAGAATGGGAAGAGAAGGCAACACTCTGATCCATATTAATGTCAGTGTGGAACCCATAAACCCATGTGTGACTAACACACCAAAAAGAACACCACCGTTTAAACAACCGAATTTCGGAAGAAGGAAGACAACAAGAAGTACATCTACACAAGGTACAACAACTGGTAGAGCCAGTTAAAAAAGAATTATTCAATTATCTACACCGCGTGGAGGTAGTAGTTCAACATTCAAGATGGCAGGACATGATCCCACCATCAGATTACCATAATTCAAAGGAGAAGCGTCAGAGGACCCAGAAAAACACTTGTTTATTTATGAGAAGATTTGGGAAGAAAAATAGATCATGGATGAGGACACTAAACTTGCATAGCTAGCTATCACACTAAGGGATTGAGCACTGGATTGGTATATGAGTTTAGCCACAAACAATCCACCATGGACAACCAGAACGATTGAGGATATCAAGAAGTTATTGATAAAAGAGTTTCAGAATCCAAGTTAAGAGGACCAGTACATGAACGGGATGATAGAAATTAGACAAAAACCAGGAGAATCTATATGAGAGATTAACCAGAGATTCAAGCGACTAAAAGTAAAGTTGAAATATCTAATGACAGATATGCAACACATGCACCTGTTCGTCAATTCACTACTACCACACTTGAAATATCCACTACGACAACAAAAGTTTCAGACATAGGCAGAGGCTCCGCAGACAACCCTGCAACTAGAAGAAAATCAATATCAGAAGACCGATCCAACCATTGAAGTGTTGAAGGAGGATCTGAAGAACTTAACATTCTAGCTAAACTAGAACAAAAGTAAGAACAAACGAGAAGTTGTTTGATGTACCACATGAAAGATGAAAGGACACCATAAGAATGAATGTCCAACATTCACACAATACATGGTAGCAAGAATGCCAAATCCGTTACCAAAAGGAGGACTATGGTGCAAAATTTGTAAGAAATAGGGCCACGATATATATCACTTCCCAATGATGCAGAAATACCAGACAGTCCCAAAGAGTTCATATTGCAACTTTTGCAAGTCAGTGGGCCATGATGACAAAGACTGTAGAACTATGGAATTTATTAGAGAGAGGACATCAGATGCATATAGGTGCAGACATAAATGATGATCGGGTAAGCTGCACCCCATTTTAACCAAGTACCAACCCCATACAACACTACACAACAAAAGTATAATACTGCGCAACAACCATATAACACAGCGCAACCCCATTACAATACCGTATATTACAATCAGACGCCTTAGTATAATGCGCCGTGAGGGGATCGAGATGGCTACAGAGGTGAAGAATGAGAAAGAGGAGGCTTTGGAAGAGGTAGAGGACCAATAGTATGTCACAATTGTTAACAACCAGGACATTATGCAAGAGAATTTTCGCCTCCACCAACAAATTGTATGTATTGTTGCGCATAAGATCATAACACAAAAGAATGTCCTACGTTATTAGGGAAGATCCAAGAAAAAAGGAATCAGAACAATCAACAATGTATTCTTCTTCCGCTGTGCTAAGAGCAATGTTGGATAGCTTTCTACTCTGCCGTGAGATCATGGATGATCCCAAACTGAAACAACATTCTGAAGTGTTTTTCCTGTCAGAAACACTTCCTTCCCAATCTACATCAGTATATCCACTCAATGTGAAATCATAATCTCCATCATAGCTGAGACCACAATCTATTGTACCCTTAAGGTACCTCATCACATGTTTTGCAGCCACTAGGTGAACATGTGTGGGTTCTACCAAAAACTGAATCAAGGTGTTCACGACAAAACAAATGTCTGGTCTGGTGTTTGTCAGGTACATCAAAGATCCAATAATTTGTCTGTACATCGTGGCATCAATCAATTTTGATGAAGTGTCGACCAACATCTTCAGCTTTGCTTCCATGGGTGTATTCATGGACTTGCATTCCAACATGTCAAATCTCTTCAGGATTTTGACTGCATACTTCCCTTGGTTAAGGAAGATCCTCTCTAGACTCTGCCATACCTCGAGACCTAATAAATAATGCATTAGGCCAAGGTCTTTCATTTCAAATTCTGAGGCAAGTCTCTTCTTACATTCAATGATGAGATTTTCTTCTTCGGTTAAGAATAAGTCATCCACATATAGCAGTAATATCACTGGCTTATCGTTCATAACCTTGAAGTAGAGGTTAGAATCTGCTTTACTCTTGGTAAAGCCCAAGCTCGTCAGAAATATGTTTATTCGGCCATACCAAGCTCTAGGAGCTTGCTTCAATCCGTACAAGGCTTTCTTCAACTTCCAGACATGAGACTTCCTGTCTTCAACTTAAAATCCTTGAGGTTTCTCTATATACACTTCCTCTTCGATAACACCATTTAGGAAATCTATCTTTATGTCCATCTGGTGTAACTTCCACTTCATCTTAGCTGCAAGGGCTATGATGGTTCTGATCGAAGTGTATCTGGCTATAGGAGCGAATGTCTCTTCATAGTCAATGCCTTCTTTTTGAGAAAATCCATGAGCTACAAATCTTGTTTTATATTTCTCAATACTTCCATCAACAACATGTTTTATTTTGAAGAGCCATCTGGACGATACCACATCCTTACTATTCGGTCTAGGAACTATTTCCCATACATCGTTCTTTATTATGGATTGGTATTCTTCTGTCATGGCATCTTCCCATTCTTTCTTCTGAATGGATTCTTCAAAGAAGGTAGTCTCCTTTTCTAGGAGATCACACATCAAAGCCATATAACTGGAGAATGGCTTAGGTTTCTTCACATGTCTTGTGGTTCCTTGGGGAACACCATATTTCTCTCCATCTTGAATAAGCTCTCTAGCCCAAAGTGGATTTCTTTTATGGGAGATTTTCATCTGAGGAGGTTCTTGAAACTCTACTATGCCATGATCTTCTAGAATTTCCTCATCAGGGGAAGTTATGACTTACTTCACCGGTTCAATAGCTCTAGGAACCTCCCTCATTGGTTCTACAACTCTGGGGATTACGGGTTCCTCTTCATATACCTCTTCAAGCTGGCATTTTCTCGATTTCTTGAGTGTTGCATATTCATCAAAGTTCACATCCCTGCTGATCTCAATATGGCAGTAACCTGCTATATAGATCCCGAAGGCCTTGGAGACCTCACAGTATCCCACAAATATTCCCTTCTTTCCTAAGGGTTCTATCTTGTTTCTTTTCTCTTTTGGTATATGTACAAATACTGGGCAGCCAAATATTTTGAGATGGCTTACCTATGGCTTCTTTCCGGTGAACATTTCTTCCGGGGTCTTGAACCCAAGTGCACTATGGGACAATCGATTTTGCACATATTCGGCTGTCATTGCTGCTTCTTCCCATAAGCACATAGGAATATCTTGATCATGGATCATGGTCTTCACGACTTCCATTATCGTTCTATTCTTTCTTTCAGCCACACCGTTTTGTTGAGGATTATAGGGAGTAGTGAGTTCCCTCTTGATCCCAACATCTTTGTAGAAGCTCACAAACTCTTTTGAGGTGTATTCTCCTCCATTATCTTACCTGAGTATCTTGATCTTTCTTTCAGAAAGATTCTCTATCAAGGCTTTGAATTCCTTGAACTTGCTAAACACTTCATCTTTAGATTTCAAAAAATACAACCATGTCTTATGAGAATAATCATCAATGAATGATACATAGTATACATACCCACTCATGGAGGACGATGTCATTGGGCCACACATATCTGAATGGATGAGTTCTAAGATTCCTTATGCTTTGTTGTCTCTCTTTGGAAAAGGGTTCTTGATGTTCTTCCCTTGTGCACATCCATTGCATACACCTTCATGATCAACCTTGAGTTCTGGTAAACCTGTGAAAGCTTTGCATATGTATGGTAGCACCTTGTAGTTAATGTGAGCTAATCTTCTATGCCAAAGTTCACATGAGTTTTCAATGGCGTGGGTCATGGAAGCCTCTGAGTGACCCTTTAGCTTATATAGGCCATTTTCTTCACTTCCAATAATGATTGCTTCATTTAAGGTTTCTCCTTTAGACCACATAAGAACTTCTCCATCTATAAAGGCAATTATAAATCCTTTCTTTTCTAAAGCTGAAATGGAGAGTAGGTTCTTTGTCAAACCTGGTACATATAGTATGTCCTTCATCTTCATCGCATTTCCTGAATTAATCTTGTAGTTTGATTCTTCCACTCCCTTGATGGGATATTGATAATCATCTCCAAGTGTCACTTTCTGAGAAAACTTCTTTTCTGAAATGTAAGAGAGAATATCTCTTTGTCATGTCATGTGCTTGGAGGCAACACTATCAATGAGCCAAGTGTCCTTTCCAGGTGTTACCGATCCTGAGAGGGCCGAGATTAAGACATGTTCTTTAATTTGTTCTCTTAACATATTTGTAGGTGGATCTTCATCTTCAACTGCATGGACATGGTGCCACTTTTGTTTCCTCTTGTATTCTTCTCATCTAGCTAGACAAAATTTCGCAATGTGTCCCATCTTGTCACAATGGTAGCATTGTATAGATGAGTAATATCTTTCCTTTCGTTGTCCTTTCTTCTGGAATCTCCTTGGATGAGATTCTTTGTGACTAAATTTGTTTTGGGGTTGAGACTCTTTGTAAGTCTCTTTCTAGAATTAAGACTTCTTTCTTCCTCCTTTAGTGTGAGTAGCTAGGGCTTGATATTCATCTCTTGCTAGTAAAGCCTCTCAGTTAGCTACTCTTGTTTCTTCTTGGATGCATTCTTCCCATAGACTGTCAAACTTCAATTTCACTGTTTTGTCACAAATCGTTTGGATGAATGCATCCCAAGGTCTTGTGAGACCATTTAGGGCTGTCATTATAAGTTCATCTTCGTCTATAGTATCTCCAATTGCTTCTAGTTTTTTTTTGAATTGGGATATCCTGGAGAAGTATTCTTGGATTGATTCTCCTTTCTGCATTCTTGTATTCTTGAGCTAACTTCTAAGATTCATCTTTTGATTTATGTTCTTTCCTTCATATAGTCTGTTTAGGGCATCAAACATTTATTTTAGAGTCTTCTTTGATGACACATAGGGAATCAGGTGGTCTTTGATTGAATCTTAATGATTCTTTTGGCCCTGATTGTGTCCTTTTGGTGCTTTGCTTTTTCTGTAGCATTGGCGGGCTCTGACGCTTCTTCTTTGATGAATATTGCTAGGTCATTCTCTTCAAGAATGAGACCAATCCTATACTTCCAGGCATGGAAGTTTTCCACACCTTCTAGCTTGTCAACAAGCTTAACGCTTGCAGACATCTTTTACTTGAAGCTGGGAAAATGTCCAAAAATGAAAATGTTCAAAATCAAATTTTGAACTTACCAAGAGGTGCGCTTGGCTGAGGCAAGTAGTCTGGTGTGATTGGATCTGAGAAAATCCAACTTTTACCCCTCCAACCTTGATCTGCGTATTTCTAGACTGGTGCTTCTGGTTTTCTGGTACTCTGGTACTTCTGGTACTCTGGTTTTCTAGTACTTCTGGTACTTTGTGAAACTAGGGTTTCACTTTCCAGGAGATCTAGCCATTGAAAAGGTGTGTTGAAGGTGCCAAAATGATCCTTGGGGGAGGGCACACTTTTCTATATGGTTTTAAGGATGAAATACCTCACCAACAAAAATCCCTAATTTGCGTGTACGACAACAGTGACGTTTTTCACTTTTCTCTTGTGAAAGATGCTCTCTTCAGCTTGACTTTGATACCATGTTAATGTTTAATCCATTATTATAGTTCTTTTCATTTCAATAGATAACAACAACATAAGACAAGATCACTGAGAAATACACAATCACAAGAGACACAACATTTATCCTGGGAAACCCTCTAGGGGAAGAAAACCCAACAAAACTTCCTTATTATAGATAGCCAATACAATGCCAAGAGATAGCTTAATCTAATACATAAGATCCTCTCCCAAATATGCGCCTCTCTCTCTCTCTCTTCTCCAACTGCAGTTCGGAAACTTGTCTCTCAATGAGTAAGTGAGGTGTATCTAAGTGAGGCGCTAACCTCCTTATTTATACTAATCTGGCACGTGTGAAGTGTCTCTTCACTGGCAGGGACAAATTCTTAATATGGGTGGTTATAACCACCTTTATTTTATTCTAGGGCCTCTTTGATATATTCTGGGGTTGACTTCTTCTTTTGCCTATTACAATTATATTATGACCAATCCGCAAAAGGGGATTTGGTCCCTTTACAATAGCCGACATGATCAATCCATAAT
Organism: Picea glauca; assembly: GCA_000966675.3. Classification (NCBI taxonomy): domain Eukaryota; kingdom Viridiplantae; phylum Streptophyta; class Pinopsida; order Pinales; family Pinaceae; genus Picea; species Picea glauca. The sequence goes on from JZKD02S2165398.1 coordinate 186,910, forward strand.
GGGGATTGATCCAATGAATAATATATCAAATAATAATAAGAATACACTTTGCAGTTACATTATTTCAACAGCTTGCACCAATAGAGCTCTTCTTGATCTCCCTATAAAAGCATATGTTTATATTCTAAGCTAGTTGCATATTCCCCATTAGGGTGGACCAAACTAGAGTATATTGTTCCCCTCTTTATTGGATGTAGTTGAATGTGAGTGTGTAGGGTTTCACAATTAGTCATAATGTTGCTCGAGCTTTCTATAGATTTGCAATGTTCTAGTAAAGCTATCCCATTACTCTACCTCCCATCCAACCAACCCCAAATACCTTCCTTCCTTCCAACATTGTTGGCACAAGGTGCCCTGATGAAGGTAAACTAATGTGATTATCTCCTTTTATAAAGAGATATACTAAAAATACAACGAAGTTATACTCTTCACAAGGAAATTACTTATGTTTAATGGTTGTTAAATAGAAAAATCAAATCATTCATAAAACTACAACAAATAAACACCATATAAAACATCAACATAATATTTTACCTTATAGAACTTGTATGAGAAACAAAATGAATGATTATAAATTTCTTTATTATTTTCAAGATTACACTAAAATTTTTATAGAGAAGTCTCACTCACTATGAAGTTGAATAAATACCGTGTCACGGTATAAACTTCTACAAGTTGCCTTTCCTTCTCTTTTTTTTTTCCAATAGAAAAATCGCTCAAATTATATTACTGAAAAAATATATTTTTTTATATCTTCAAGACCATAATAGATGATCATAGCAGAACTAGTCCGTAGACCATGCTCAAAAAATACTACTACATCCCCAAAAGAAACCAGAAAGTCACCAGATCCAGGACGTAGGTTGTAAAATGAGAAGCAAAACAGGCGTAAAACCCCCGACAAACAACATAAAAGAAATTGAAACCAGAAGTCGCATGCCCCCAAAGGACCTCAAAGTGTTTAACCAACACTGCACGCCCCCAAAGGACCTCAAAGTGTTAAACAATACACTACACGCCCTCGTTGTGGACCTCAAAGATCTGGTCCAAAACCTCTTCTAGCCAGGTTGGAAGAGGACAAGAGGGACCAAAAAAACCAAAGAGAGGAGGTAAACAGAAGAGGACAAAACCCCCATTGCAACAAAACCTGGGAGTCTCCACCAAAACGCTCCACACATCACACATCTAGTAATGGATGTGGTAATGCATAGAGATGTTCGGTCCCAAACAGACGACAACCACCACAGGTTCCGTTTACCTACCTTTTATTGAGCCCTCGCTCGCCCAACGACGTCGTAGAGCACTGCCACACAGTATGCCTTCTGGGAAACGACCCACCACCACCATCGCCAGACCCTCACTCGCCCTGCACCCGTCGTGCCGCTCCAACGAGTCTGCTCACCCTGGTAGCTCGTGTCCTCACCCACACAAGCCCAATCCCTCACCCCCACCCGCGTCCACGCTCACCTTGGAAGTAGCCCACGCCCACGCTCACACTCACCCATCCATGTTACAGGGATGCGGCTAGCAAACCCTAGCCGTAGAGCCCTACAGTCCCTCTGCCCCTTCCTTCTCTATTATGCTATGTATCTCACTTACAAATAATTCAAAGTTGTGGCTCTCACTTAAATATAGAAGCAACAATTCTTGGATTGTGGAAGATTTTGCACTTCTCTACAAGTTTGCACTATTATATATCTCACTTCTCTAGCATTGCTAAGCTACAACACATAAATGCTATTACATAACTAAATGTTATTACATAACTAAGTTCCACTTGGATTATGTTGCCAAACCCCTTTATCTCTTCTCTTTTCCTTACCAAGAACTAAAGTTAGTTTTAGATTTTTTTTTTAATCTCCCTAACTTTTTTGGAATCTTTGAGATTCATCGTATTCTTGATTAATGAAATTGTTGAAAGAATAACGTTTCTAGACTAACTATGTTTCTTTAATGTTCAAATCTTTGAGATTCATCATATTCCATGCTAACTATGTTTCTTTAATGTTCAAATCTTTGAGATTCATCATATTCTTGGATGAAAATGTTGGGAGAATAACTTTTCCATGCTAACTATGCTTCTTTAATGTTCTATATCATTGTAAATTTTTATACTATTTAAATAACCACATAACTAATAAACAATTCCAAAAAGATCATTATTTTGACTTTCCACTTTGAAAGGAAACTAAGATTGTAAAAACATTATAGGAACCCATTTTAGATCATATCACCCCTCATAAGTTATTGGTTAGAAAAAACCTCGATAATCTGAAGAACTTCAGTATTGGTTTTGCCTCTAGACACCGACTATGGCTTTTGGATTTAATTTTCATGGTGACATTGGCTCATGGCTCTATGTCTAACTTGAAGAAAGATTAATACTTTGCGGCTTAATTTTTCAATATTAATTATGAAGTAATGTTCATTAAATTTAATATTCATGTATATGTATTTTTTTTTTAAAAGGTTATAGGTTCAAATTAAGAGGGATTAGATTATATTTTTCTTCATAAAATTTAGT
>JZKD02S2165398.1:191523-205282 GCA_000966675.3 Picea glauca
TATATATATATATATATATATATATATATATATATATATATATATATATATATATATATATATATATATATATATATATATATATATATATATATATATATATATATAGAATTATAAGAGATCTTCTTTAGTTCCTTTAAATAAATATGTAAAAATGGTTGGAATATATATATATATATGTTGGAAGCAGGCCGAATCAGAAAGAAAGGCTATTTTTGGAAGAAAGACATGCACGAGGAAAGCAACCGCTGGAAGGAAGAGCAACACACATGCATGCATGGAAGACCTAATGACGTTATGGTTAGGGGTTTTGGAATACATTGTAATGGATGAAGAGAGAGAAACGTATATAGTTGTTCATTGAGAGAGAGACGACAGAGGAAGGAGTCCTGTTTTGATAATTAGTTGTAATACTTCTGTCATACGACCTAATTTTGTAAGTTGTTGAGTTGTAGAGGGTCAGAAGGGTAGATCTTGAGAGTTATATCACAAGCTGAGGGGCCTGGTATGGTCTAGTCCTCCTCATAATAGATCTCGACCTGATTGAGGACGAGTTGTAAAGTGTGCGATGCTGTAGTTTTGGAACTACCATAATAGAAGAGCTTAAGAGCCAGATATTTGTGGACGTAGCCCAGGAGGGGGTGAACCACGGTAAAACATGTGTTATGTGATTGAATGTTTTCCTGCCTTTTTTTGTATATGAGTAGATGTTAAAATGATGTATGAATGAATTAATGAATCTGCTTACATTACATACATGAATGAGAATGTCAGTATATTGCTTAATAATTAAATAGAACTCCCAGCGCACACTTCACATATCTTCATTCAGTCCTGGACTGCAAGAACTTGAGTATTCTAGTCACCCATTACAACTATCTCGGGTGAGACCGCGCAATGCACTTTGTGCACTGCGTTGCCTTCTGGTTTACCAGGAGGGTCGATAGTTTTAGAGGCTTATTGGATCCCTAGTAGACCCGAACCTAGGTCAATCATGTTGAAGGTATAACTTAGAAGAAAAAACCAACAAATGGTTTCGTTGCCAGTTGGAACAACATAGGATTGAGTGAATGTGATCTATTAAAAGAATGAAGGATCTGTGGAAGGCGGGACAAAAGAATACTGAATCGGACTACAAAAACGTAAGAGAATGTGCCGCTAGAAGGGGATGTTGAGACTGTGGAATCCCACAAAAGATGAGATCGAAAGCTAGCTGAAGACAAAGGAGCTAGAATTTGTGCAGAAAGATAACAAAAACCCTAGAATAACGCCACACAAATATCTTGAGAAGTATGTGCTTACTAATCTGCATGAAGTATTTTTTTGTGATTTTCCACACTTGTTGCAGAAATGGATATTGAAGTTGAAGGATAAACACTCAACGAATCAGATCCGACAGTTAGAGTGGACCTCAGTTTAGATTGAGGAGTTACAACAGGTGAATAAAAAATTCACCCACATAGTAGACTTTTGGCTCGACAGTATTGTAGCATGTTTTATAACAAAATTTGTAGTAGATACAGCGAAGTTGTACAACACAACAAAGAAAGAGTTGTACAACACTTGTTTATCTGTGAGAAGATCTGGGAAGAAAAATAGATCATGGATGAGGACACTAAACTCACAGAACTAGTTATCACACTAAGGGATTGAGCACTGGATTGGTATATGAGTTTAGCCACAAACAATCCACTAGGGACAACCAGAACGATTGCGGATATCAAGAAGTTACAGAAGCCAAGTTAAGAGGACCAGTACATGAACGAGATGATAGAAATTAGACAAAAACCATGAGAATCTGTATGAGATATTAACCATAGATTCAAGCGACTAAAAGTAAATTTGAAATGTCTCATGAAAAATATGCAACATAGGCACTTGTTCGTCAATTCACTACTACCACACTTGAAATATCTACTGCGACAACAAAATTTTCAGACACAGGCAGAGGCTCTGCAGACAACCCTGCAACTAGAAGAAAATCAATATCAGAAGACCGATCCAACCATCGAAGAGCTGAAAGAGGATCTGAAGAACTTAACATTCCATCTAAACCAGAACAAAAGTAAAGACAAACGAGAAGCTGTTTGGTGTACCACATGTAGGACGAAAGGACACCATAAGAACGAATGTCGAACATTCGCACAATACATGGCAACAAGAATGCCAAATCCATTACCAACATGAGGACTATGGTGCAAAATTTGTAAAAAACAGAGCCACGATCCATATCACTGCCCAATGATGCAGAAATACTAGAAAGTCCCAAAGAGTTCATATTGCAACTTTTGCAAGTCAGTGGGCTATGATGACAAAGACTGTAGAACTATATAATTTATTAGAGGACATCAGATGCATATAGGGTGCAGACAGAAATGATGACCAGGTAAGCTGCACCCCATTTTAACCAAGTACCAACCCCATACAACACTGCACAACAACAATATAATACTGCACAACAACCATATAACACATCACAACCCCATTACAATATCACACAGTACAATTAGGCGCCTCAGTATAATGCGCCGTGAGGGGATCAAGATGGCTACAGAGGCGGAGGATGAGAAAGAAGAGGCTTTGGAAGAGGTAGAGGACCAATATTATGTCACAACTGTTAACAACCAGGACATTATGTAAGATAATTTTCGCTTCCACCAGCAACTTGTATGTATTGTCGCGCATCATATCATAACACGGAAGAATGTCCTACGTTATTAGGGAATATCCAAGAAAAAAGGAATCAGAACAATCAAAATGTTTAATAGATTTCAGCAGAAGCAAGGGATGAAGGGAGAAACATCAACATAGTTACATGTGGAGGAGCTAAAATAGGAAATGACGTAGTACGATAAGATCCAATACAACACCAATGGGTAAAGAAGAATGCCAAACCGAGGAAACAGTTCGATGCACAGAACGAGAAGGAAACATTTAAGCAAGCCAGAAAAGAATTTTTGAAGCCAGACATTGCATTGACCTCAACTGCGCAACATAAAAAGGAAGTGCCAGAGTACGATATGCCTCCATCATTGGATCATACCAAAGAAATGAAGCCCCTGGGACAAGTAAGTACAATCAAAGGCTTTTTGCAATCATGCGAAAAATTACTAAATGATCCATCCTCTTTCAAGATATTACAAAGTATATTAGAAAGATGTAGCATAAAGACAAAAGAAAAACTAGAACATAAAACAATCAATCACCTACATACAAGGAGAAGAACAAGTAGGGAGTTCAGGCTGAATGCCAACATCGAAGATTTCAACATGGGAGATATCATACTGGATCTAGGATCCGAAGTCAATGTATTACCCAAGAAGACATGGAAATGTATGGGCGAGCCCACATTAGGATATTCACCCGTTCAACTGAAACTTGCAAACCAACACGAAGTTCTACCAATTGGGAGACTAAAAGGAGTAACAATAGACCTGGATGGAGTGCGCACTAAAGAAGACTTCGAAGTGATTGAAATAGTGGATGGCACAACACCATATCCAACATTGTTCATATTGGTTGGGCATTTGATAACCAGACCATCATCAATTTAAAGACACAGAAAATGACATTTGAGTCAGGAGAATATAGGGTCATTGTGCTATTAGGCCCATTGGAAGGGGAAAGGTTTGTAGAGCCTGCTTGCTTGGACTTGGAGGAGATTAGCCAGTTGTACAGAACAACTGCGCAAGATGAAGATTATCTAAACCCAACTGTAGACGGGATACTCAGTTCGCAGAGCATTACTTCATGTGCGTCAGACTCAAATATAGGTTTAGATAATTGGCAACAGAGGTTACACGAATTTTCCACAAGAAGATGCACAAGAATAGACCGCACAGTAACATGGGTATGTACGGAGATAAGGGAACCACTCAGTTTCCATGGGGTAAAATATCTAGAAGCATTCTTGATAGATTACGAAGATGAAGTGTTAGAAACTCAGAGATTGTTAGCACTAGATATAGCACTCAAGACCACACCTGCAAGATGGTGGGGTGCACACAAGGAAACAATCAAGGATTGGTACCAATGTAAGTGGTTACTGCACATACATTTTTGCGCAGAACAAAGAAGCAATCAATAGCAGAAATATGATGGACATGGGGCACCAACGGAACACTTGGCGAAGTGCCAAGCGTTGTGGAAAATGACACCCCTAGAGGAATGGCCTCATCATTTTGTACATACCTTAGAGGGCATCCCAACAAATTGGTATATAGACCAGGAACTATGCAGAGGAACTATGACTTGAACAATACTACAACAAAACTTTACAGTCACTTTCTCATTTGAACATAAGAAACCAAACATAGATAAAAAACTGAAGAAAATAAGAGGGGTGATATTCATTAAGGAACCAGAAGTCAAACTCATAATAGAAGAGCAACAATGGAACAAACAAACATTGAAAGAACTGTTGTCATGCTACCATGTGCCAGAAGAAGTACCAGATGAAGACGATCCATGCGATATTCATATTTAGGAAGTTGAAGGCGAAAGAGAAGTGGAAGGTCCACCTCTAGAATTAGAAGTAATTGTTGCACTAATCAAGGTGAAGAAAGTCAACATTGCGAAAACTGAGAATCCCAAAATGGCCAACATTGGAGACTACTGGGACGAGCAAACAATGGAAATCATAATAGAGTTACTGCGTGAGTACAATGACCTGTTCCCCACAACGTTCATAGAAATGAAGGGCATAGCAGGAGAGCTAGGTGAAATGAAGATACCACTCAGAGCTGAGGCAAGACCGATCAGACAACGACCATACAGAATAAATCTGATATACAAGCAAAAATTCAAAGCTGAGATCGATAGGATGCTCGAAGTTGGAATCATAGAACCTGTGGAAGAATCAGAATGGATAAGATCGATGGTAGTTCATGAGAAAAAACAAGGCAGAACAAGAATATGCATTGAATTGATGAAGTTGAATGATGCATGCCTACACGATCCGTTCCCTATACCCTTCACGAATGAGGTGTTGGAGAACGTAGGAGGACAATAAGTTTATTCATTCACCGACGTATTTTCAGGATACCATTAGATCAAGATAGCACCAAAAGATAGATACAATACCACTTTTGTGACATAATGGAGATCCTACCAGTACACAGTAATTCCGTTTGGACTGAAGAATGCACCAACAATATTTTCAAGAGTAGTCATAGTTGTGTTTAAATTATTTATCCACCATATTCTAGATGTATACTTGGACGATTGGACAGTCTATAGTCTGTTGAAAGACCATGTAGAGGTCTTGCGACTGATGTTAGAAATATGTAGGCAGTGCCAGATATCGTTAAAAATCAAGAAGTGCATTTTCGGAACACCTTTTGGGATACTATTGGGCCATATAGTATGCAAGCAAGGTTTATTAGTAGATCCTGCCAAAATTGTAGTAATCATTAACTTGCCATCACCAAAAATAGTCTGTCAACTAAGAGCAACATTGGGACATAGAGGATACTGCAGAAAATTTATAAAAGGGTACGCACAGATCACCGCGCCAATGAATAAATTGTTAAGGAAAGATACAAAGTTCCTGTGGAATGAGGATTGTCAACACGGTCTGGATACGCTGAAAGAAAAAATGGTCACCGCACCAATACTAGTATTCCTAGACTAGGAGAAGGCATTCCACGTACATGTAGATGCACCGACCATAGCACTTGGAGATATTCTGGCCTAGCCAAGAGTAGGAGAATTGGATCATCCTATAACATTTTCTAGTAAAAAACTGTCAGAATCGGAGAAGAAATACAACACCACAGAGAGGGAAGGCCTAGATATGGTATACACACTTCAGAAGTTCAGACACTACTTATTAGGGAAACATTTCAAGATGTTCACGGACCATTCAACGCTTAAATACCTAATCAACAAGCCAGTGTTGGGGGGAGAATCTATCGATGATTACTACTGTTTCAAGAATTTGATTTTGAAGTAATAGTCAAGCTAGGAAAGCTGAATGTAGGACCTGATCACCTATCAAGGGTCACGAACAGAGAGGAACCTACCAATTTAGAGGACAAATTTCCGGACGCACAGTTATTTTCAATCCAGATCGCCGATGAATACTTCGCAGACATTATCTAGTACTTGAGTACAAGAACTGCACCACAAGAATATAACACCGCGCAGAAGAAAAACCTAGTAGTCCAGACTGTAGATTATCAACTGATTGCAGGAAACTTATACAAAATGGGCGTAGATAACATCTTGAGAAGATATGTGCTAGAACATGAAAGACAAAGGATTTTAGGAGAATCCCATGAGGGAATAGCAGGAGGAAATTACGTAGGCAAAGCTACTGCGTAGAAGGTATTGCGTGCAGGACTATGGTGGCTGACCATTCACAGAGATTCAAAAGAGTATTGCGAGAGATGTGATGTATGTTAGAGGGTTGGTAAACCGAATAGAAGGGATGAGATGCCCCTACGACCACAGGTAACTTTGCAGGTATTCGATAAATGGGAAATAGATTTTGTGGGACCAATTAACCCACCAACAAAGAGGACAGGAGCAAGGTACATTATCACTGTGAAAAAATACCTGACAAGATGGGCGGAAGAAACACCAGTCAAATATTGTAGCACAGAGACAACATCACACTTTCTATTTGAGAAAGTGATCACTAGATTTGGTTTCCCAAGAATTTTGATGAGTGACCAAGGAAATCACTTCATTAACAACACTATTAAGGCTATGACTGGCGAATTTGAAGTCCATCATCAAAAGAGTACACCATATCATCCAGAAGCAAATGGAACAATAGAAGCCTTTAACAAAATCCTTGAAAATGCACTGCCAAAGATCTGTAACGTTAATAGGGACTATTGGGACCTAAAAATACCAACATTATTGTGGGCATACATGACCACATGCAAGAAGTTGACATGAAACATGCCATTCAGATTGGTATATGGACAAGAAACAGTGATGCCATTAGAATTTTTGGTACCCAGTCTACGCATAGTAGCGAGTGTGAACATGACAAAATGAGGTGCAATACAGGATAAGATGAATAAACTGATGATCATGGAGGAATACAGGATCCTATCAAGGTACCACCAACAAGTTCAAAAAGAAAGGGACAAATCTTGGCATGAGAAACATATCAAGAGGAAACATTTCAAGGAAGGAGACTTAGTGTTGATATATGACAGTAAATCCCTTCAACACCCCAGAGAACTCAAAATGCACTGGTTAGGACCATACGAAGTACAAACTATCACAGATGGGGGAGATGTATAGTTGAAGGACTTAGGAGGTGCAAAAATCAGAGGGATGATTACTAGGAGTCGACTAAAGCTGTACAAGGACAATCAACCACCTGCAACTTGAAAGTCACCGCATAGTAAAAAAAAATAAAAATGCAGGACATCAAAAGGTAACAATAGAGGCACCATGCACTGAAAGTAGAATGAGCATGCATGCTCAGTACTACGAGCCCAATGGAGACAATACCAACGGTCACCACAAAGAGAAAACAAATGGGAAAGGTGGATACGACAAAAGAAGTGCCAATTGACGGAGGCTATCATAATTGAATACTGGAAACGACTGATGGGACGCCACATTAATCACACCAACTGATGACGAAAAGGGAAATCAATGGCAAGTACGAAGGAACTGACGGATCAATTAAAGCACAATTGCGGTAACGTCTCCGACAAGCTTCACACGATGTTGATAAAAAGAAAGGACGCGAGAGAAGAATGGTTATTGTGAAATTGGAAAAGGCATAGGGCGAGAGAGCATACAAAGAAGAGAGTGAAGGTTGCAGAGGTTGTAGAGGCTACTGAGCTCGACGAATGAAAGTTTTACCACCATGACACCACCCAAACAGGGAGAATCGAGCCATACTGCCAGATGACCCCGAAGTAGTTCTAGAGCACAATCACAACTACAGGGAAGCGAACAAAAACCATATCAACCCCCAAAAGTCGTCAATGTGGATAAAATCCCATCGCTGGATACAACACCAAGAAGCCCCACACCCATTGTGGAGGAAACCCAACAGACAAAATCAGTAGGCATAGACATTGATATGCCGGAAGAGGGACAAGGCCGACAGGATTAGGATGCAAGAAACAAAGTACAACCCGAAAACCCTATAGAAGCCCCGAGAGTCAATGGGACGGCTCCAAACCAAGAAGAAACAACCATGCCAGAAGAATCACAGACAACCACGTTAGAGTAGCCACAGGAGGGAGAAGTGGAAGATGTCACTGGATGAACATAGGAGTATGCCAAAGAATGAACAATGGAGGATGGAACCTCAAGTTATCCACCACAACGAAAGGGCAATGAGACGGTACCTAGGTCACCGTGCAAGAAACCCACCGCAACAATTTTCTTGATGCACATACCGGAAGGGGTACGTGTACCAACAAATTTTTTAGTCGATGTAGAGAAATTGAGGTACTCAGACCATGATGTAACAGACATAGACAAGTTCCTAGAGTTCGCCAAGAAAGTATACCTACAGACTGTGGGTATAGGATCCTTTGGGGAACCAATCAATCAACCAGTCCAGTGGGAAGTAGGACTGGCCAAAACTAGGATTCTAGGTCTCTTGGACCTACCACACTTTGGTAGAAGCCAGTATGCAAACAACTGCGTCAAGAAGATGATGGCGGCCACACATGGCAGATATCTATGGTTGGAAAAGATAGTCTCGATAGACGTAGAACTCATCGCATACATCAAAAGGATGCCATCATAGGGCGTGGATCCCGTACAGTTCCTCGAGGACAAAACAAAGGAGAAATTACTTGTCGAGGATATGAAGAAGAAACATGACACCGAAAGGGGGTCACGCGAAATCATTATCAGGCGTATTAGTGACATCGCTACAAGAATGGCCACTAAAATTATGGTATGCAAGATTCTCAGGAATTGACGCAAGGAGGAAGTCCCGACCAGTGTTGTTGCAACTGCAGCACAGTGTGCCAAGGGCACCACACTCAGTTGGGCCCCTTATTTGTTGAACCTGTTCCTAGACGAGTGCAAGGATGCACAGGATCTAGGGACAAAATTTCATTATTCATGGCTACTCATCCTGATAGCCATGATGGGATGGAAGGAGCCAAAGTATTCATTTTTTCCACTAGACCTAAACCCTGCGATGGAGCATGATACTTATCGCTTGGAGCCACTTCAGACGCCAAGAATAGAAAAATGAATGCAACTATATTCGAAGGATATCTCCGCGACATACATGGAACCATCGCCAACACTTGGAGGGTAACACTGAAAGCTGTTGCATAGTATCATGGCATAGACAACTTCAAAGCTACTAGACATGTGATGTGGATTTAGGCACGGAAATATCCTGACAATCAATGGATACAACTACGTTACTGCATCACGGAGGCAAACATAGAAATGGCCATTAAGGATTGGGAAGAGAAATGGAGGATCCCAGTCCTCATTCGAGAAATACCCGCAGAGATAGAGGAGTAGGAGGTAAGACAGGAACACATACATGTTGAGGAGGTATGACAGGAACATACATAGCCCGAGGAAGTAACAGTGCCGAAGAAACCAAAAATAGGTCAGAACAAGGTAGAACAGAAGAAAGGGAGGACATCCAAGACATGCGTCCAGACGGGGAATAATAACGATAGACATGCGCCCCAAGTACAACAGAAATAGGCGGAGGTAGAACAGGGAACTACATCAAGTATTACTCCACAAGAGCAAGGCCAGACTAAGAGGCTAGTCATCTAGACGGGGGGTGCACGCAAGAAGCCGAAGGCACACAAAACGCCCCCAAAATACAAGATCATTGAGGATGATGTGGACATGGTGGCTCAAATGATCCAGGATCACACAGTCGAGGATTTCGAGAATGCTGCATGCCAAAGGGAACAAATTGAAGAAGAGTTGGTACACATATGACAGCTCCTCAGGTAGCTCGAAGAAGTGCATACAACCAACAACAATGTAGAAATGGGCCCATCGACATCACAGATAGGAGGTGAAGTTGGATCAAGCGAGCATGGCACAATCCAGATGACAACACAACCGAGCTCAACATTTCATGTCACACTCAACATGTTGTGCATGGACGAAATCATGGGGAAGACACCCCTCAACTACATTTGGTATTGATGCATATACCAACCAAGGCCTTGTATAAACTTCAAGTCAACGTTACAGAGGAGGTACAGTCTCACACACACACATATGCAATGGAATTGTAGCAAATAAAGGATAATCGAGATGGGATGGAATTGGTACTTGAGCAGGCTAAGCTCGAGACCAAAGAGGAGAAGGAACACATGAAGGGGCTGAAGCAGAAAATGGTCGTATCCTACGAGAAAATCACAAAGAATGTGCAAACGACCGAACTCACGATGACAGAGAAGATTGATCAAATTGTGTAGACAATCAATCAATAACAAAAGGAGATCAAGAATCTCCAGGAGCAGCTCACACCTACCACTCCATCGGAGGTGAGGGAGAAAAGGAAACATGAGGCAACAACACAAATACAAGAGATAGAACGACAAGTCCACACAGCGGACAACTTGTTCAAGAAAGCAACACAGCTCTGGACGAAGATGGAAGAGGATTAGCAGGTCCAGCAGTGGGACCGTGAAGGAGAAAGGATAATTGCAACTATCCAGGACCTCAAGCAGAGGCATAAGACAATGTCGATCATAGAGCGCAGGACATGAAGAAAATGAAGGCAGAACTCATAGCTACGTAGACGCAGAAAAAGGAGAACTAGGCTCAAATGGAACTGCTCCAGGAGTGAGCAGTAGAGGTCATTTCACACAAAGAGGAAGTCAAAACATATATGGCACAAACCCATGAAAAATGTGCAAGGATGGCCAGCGACGAGATTTCAGTGTAGATATTGGACGCACTCAAGGAGAAGACCTTGCATGCCCAAACGCAAGAAACGAAGCTCATGAAGAAGTTCCAAGCGATCACAAGAGAGATCGATGAAGCACACAAGGTTTAGGTGGCTCAGGACGATTCACATGTAAGTGTTGGGGGCCTATTGGAAGCAGGTCGAATCATAAAGAAATGATATTTTGGGAAGAAAGGCATGCACGAGGAAAGAGACAGCTGGAAGGAAGAGCAACACACGCACATGCATGGAAGACCTAACAACGTTAGGGTTAGGGTTTTTGTAATACATTGTAATGGATGAAGTGCCAGAAACACACACACACACACACACATATATAGGAGGTCTAGGAAGCGAGGCAATAGTTGTTCATTGAGAGAGAGGCGATGGAGAAAGGAGTCATGTTTTGATAACTAGTTGTAATACTTCTGTCATACGACCTAATTTTGTAAGTTGTTGAGCTGTAGAGGGTTAGAAGGGTAGATCTTGAGCGTTAGATCATAGGTTGAGGGGCTTGATGTGGTCTAGTCCGCCTCATAATAGATATTGACTTGACTGAGGACAAGTTGTAAAGCGTGTGACGCTGTAGTTTTGGAACTACTATAATAAAAGAGCTTAAGAGCCAGATCTTTGTGGACGTATCCCAGGAGGGGGTGAACCATAGTAAAACCTGTGTTATGTGATTGAATGTTTGCCTGCCTTTTTCTATATATGAGTAGATGTTAGAATGATGTATGAATGAATTAATGAATCTGCTTACATTACATACATGAATGAGAATGCCAATATATTTCTTAATAATTAAATAGAACTCCCGTCGCACACTTCACAGATCTTCATTCAATCCTAGACTGCAAGCACTTGAGTATTGTAGTCACCCATTAAGACTATCTCGGGTGAGAATGCGTAGTTCACTATGTGCACTGTGTTGCCTTCTGGTTTACCAGGAGGGCCGATAGTTTTAGAGGCTTTGTTGGATCCCTAGTAGACCTGAACCTGGGTCAATCATGTTGAAGGTATAACTTAGAAACAAACCAACAATATATATTTTGTGATTGATCATCTAAGCCTTTTTTTTACATGGATTGAAGGTTGGTGTAAGTCCTTATTATTGTTTAATATGATGTTGACCTTATTTAATAGTTTTAAATGTGTATGTAATATAACGAAGCATTGATTTGGGCAGGTAAAGTAGCATTTGAATCTTCTTATTGTTCAATAATATTTTGAATCTTCTCATGGTTATTTAAATGGTATGCATGCAGCTTGAATGCTTATTATTGCTAATTATGATCGATTTCTTATAGTCTCTTTGTAATGGAAATGTAAGGTAGTCTTGGAATCTTTCCATATTGCTTGTTATGATTCAACCTCTTAGTTATTTTAAATGGATATACAAGTAGTATACTTTTTATTAATTTTTATTTACGATTGATTTTTATTAGTTTTATAAATTGGATACATAATGTAAAGTAGCATCCAAATTTAATGTATTGCTTAAGAAGATTGATCTTCTTGTGGTTTCTTGTAAATGAATATATAATTTTATCCTAGAAATTCTTGATATATTCTTAGAAGATATTCCTTAATATGAAGATGCATAGTTGACCTACTTGAGACTAAGATTTTACCTATGCTCTTTGGGTTATTATTCTTTATGTAAAAGCCTCTTACTCATTTACTCTCAATTGTTGCTTGAAAGTTTTATTAAGTAGAGTAGATTACTATTTGCACTATGATGAAATTGATGATTAAGTATATTGATGATCCTAGTCTTGAATATCGGTGTGCTTGAATTAATGGGATTTAGATACTTCCTTTTTCCTCAGAACAATTGCCAGTCTCGAGACCATAACTGGTCAAAATCATTCAGATGAGTCTTGGACTTGAGCATTGCTTATGTGTTTTGGAGGTCCTAACCTTGTAGGATAGGTTGGGCGGGTAGTTTCTTTATGTTATCTTCATGTGAAATGGTTGTTGAATAATAGTGATGTTGCTTTCGGTTCTATTATGATGAGATTGATTGTGGTTATTAAATTATGTTGTGACACATTTCAGTAGTCTTAATGTTTGTTTCAAAAAAAATAAAATTACTCTATTTGTAACCACTATTTGTTGTCATAACGGAGGGGTCATTACAATTAGGGTAGATCAAACTAGAGTATCTTCTTCCCCTCTTTATTAGATGTAGTTGAATGTGCGTGTGTAGGTTTTCACAATTAATCATAATGTTGCTCGATCTTTCTAGAGATTAACAATCTTCTAGTAAATCTATCCTATTGCTCTACCTCCCATCCAACCAACCACAAATACCTTGCTTCCTTCCAACATTGTTGACACAAGGTGCCCTGATGAAGGTAAACTAATGTGAGTATCTCCTTTTATAAAGAGATATACTAAAAATATAACAAGATTATACTCTTCACGAGGAAATTACTTATGTTTAATAGTTGTTAAATATAAAAATCAAATAATCCATAACACTACAACAAATAAACACCACAGAAAACATTAACACAATATTTTACCCTATAAAACTTATATAGAAAAAATTCCAACAAAATGAATGATTATAAATTTATTTTTTATTATCAAGATTACACTACAAAAATTATAGAGAAGTCTCACTCACTATGAAGTTGAATAAATACCACGTCATGGTATAAACTTCTACATGTTGTCTTTCCTTCTGTATTATTTTATGTATCCCACTTACAAATAATTCAAAATTGTGACTCTCACTTAAAGATAAACAATTCTTGGATTCTCAATACTAAAGCATTCATATTAATTGTTTATTACATATATTTAATAATACAAGAGTTTATATATTATTATTGTTTTGTTAAAAGGGTTTCATATATTAATTTGATATTTAACTTAATC
>JZKD02S2165398.1:221605-235565 GCA_000966675.3 Picea glauca
AAACCAACTAAACTAAAATGATGATATGGAGACATTTGATGTTTAGGAATGGGCTCTGCAGTTTCCTCCACAACTACAAGCTCGTTTCTTCTTCCTCTTTCCTTGTAGTCTTGTCTTGCAAAGAAATTAGTGACTGCAAGTTTCTTTCTCAAAGACGAAGTTAGGTTTGGAGGATCATGATCATGTAGTATTGGCGGCGAGGGTTTTTTCTTGGTAAAATGGTGATTTATGATGACATTGTGGACTATTCCCCTAACCCTTCTAAACAGTTTCTCTAGACGCAACCAACTGACAATAATCCTGTCTTCTTTGCAGATCCTAACCACACAGATTTAACTATGGAGCATTAGTTTAAGGTTAGGTCACCTTCGCCTCCTCTTTGTCATCCCCACACAACTTCATCAATTGTCGGTGTTTTCTCTCTGAGGCACGAACTCTCTCAGGGTTTTGGTTTGGATTCTGGAGTTGGTTCGATTCCTACCCTCAATTTTCATTCACCACTCCTCGAAGGCACCGATGTTGGATCTCTAGTGGCAGGGTTTTCATATCCTCTCTACTCAGGAAATATAACTCTATTGCCTTCTCCTTCATAAGAGATTTGGGCCTTTTTGGAGCCATCCTTGTCCTTTCCTGTCTTTGAAGGTGATTTATCTACTTGCTCTCGGGCTGGTGGTTTCTCTGGCCTGGGGAATTTCTCTTCCCCCATCGACTCTTCCCCAGATTTTACATTTTTTCTGTGCCGGGAAAAGGTTTTTCTCAATCACCTGAAGGGTTTATTGCGACTCTCTTCAAACCCTCAAACCTTAATGGTTGGGATGATTTAGGGTTCGAAGGCTAGAAGGTGGTTTCAACGAGGTCATCCCCTATTTTGGGTACTAATAGGGTGTCTTCTCAATCTTGGGTTGGTACTTGCCGCAAAAAAAACAGTTGCATTCAAGCCTCGAACAAACCCATCAATATTTCACTAGGGGAAGATATTACTATGGCGTAGGTGGTGGAATTAGTGGATAAGGATATCGTTGGTAGGGCACGAGGCTATCATTTTAACATAAAATCTCTTCAAGATTGGGTCGATTCTACTTGGAGGAACTCTTGTAACCCTCTTTCTACTTTCAAAACCTCTTCCTACTGTCAATTGAATAGATCAAGGATGGTTTATACTAATTTTAAAGGAGGCATCCCGAGCCGATAGAGCACTCAAGGGATGCTCGTGCATTGAATCCACCCCGGTAGTTCTGAAGCGTTGGACTCCGATTTTCAATGCCACCAAGGAATGGTGTTACGAGGAAAATCTCTCTATGGCTAGGGGTAAACTAGAACAGACAGAAATGACTGCATAAATCAAATCGAATTTCAAGTATGCTATATAAACAAATATACTAGCAAGACAAGATAAAATGCCTACCTCATCCAGACGTTCGATGAAGTCCACCATTGAGCACTTGACCCAAAGCAATATACCTACAACTAGTCTTCAACAACCAAGAAACGCAAGCATATGGTGATAATATATGATGTTAGCACATTTGATAGAATAATCCATCAACATTCATAACAAATATGCCCATGGAATAACAATTCAAATATTTGCGAGATATTAACTGGACGAGAAAAGAGTATTTCTATTAAGATATAATCAACAGAAGTGAATGAGTTACAAACTTCCATGTCAGCACGGTTCGGAACCGAGAAACTACATTCCTTCCATTTGGGCCTCCACCAAAAGCAAGCTCATATAAGAGAGACAATGAATTTCTCAATCAATAAGGGAAGAGCTTGGGGGCTGAACATGTGTTCAGACTTAAAGGACAAAGGGATGTAGAATCAATGTGAAGTGAATAATTTCTCCAGAGTAACTTTTCTCTCAAAGTTGAATTCTTTCTCCTCTTTTCCATAGCTTAGATTTGGCCCATTTATATCCTTCAAGTGGAACTGAAGGGCTGAGTTGGAACGTTTCCAGTACATGGAAGGCCAAGGATCATTGATCTCGTGACGTGACATGGAAACCCAACACCATTTTTTAATTTTGGGCACATTTCCTAATGTATGCAGGCTGTAGTGGTGAAACCTACGTATACGCATGTTGTAATATAGGAAGGGTGTGTATATGTGGAAAAATCATGTTTTTAGCTCTGGGATTTGAAAAAAGGGACTTCAAGTATCCACAGGGAAATGGAAAAATGCCTTCTATGAAAGACTGCATGGGGTGAGGCAAATCATGCTATAACATATGCCCCCTAATGTGTGAGGTCAGAGGAGTATCTGCGATGGTCGAAATACATTATAAGAACCAAAAGTGGAGTAATGGGGACCTAGTTGGAAGAACTAGTTGCTCATTACAATCTTTATTGACTTCGCATACATGGATGCCAATTTGAATTACACTGCAAATCCATGTGAAAATATACCAAACAACTATCCATGGCCATGAATAGAAAAATGCAAACATGGTTTCATGCCAAAGGTTGTCATAGTCATGATCAAGGCCCAGTAAAACCAGTCTCAAAATCAATCTGAAGATATATGTATACAATGGAGTATAATCTAATCTCCCATGATCACTGAAGTCACATAGGTACTGGTCCAATGAAAGGGTAGCAACAACTCAGGAAAAATGCGACTATGAACTGATGTCTTCAAGTCTTCTACATAATCCGCCAAAGGTACAAGTCTACATCATGTGAATAAAGGAGTTAAGGTCAAACACAATGAGAATTTGTTTGATTACCAGTCATTGAGGTATACCGTTAACAAACATGAGACAACCTATCGATGATGAAAGTAGGTATCAAAGCACTGAGTACATTCTTACAAGTGTGAATAAAGGAGTCAGGGTCGAACATTTGACGAATCCATCGATCAGGAGACATTGATGTATTCCTAACCGTCGATGGCGAGAGAACCTACCACTAATGACTGCAAGCCTCTAGGTACTCATCAGATTCTAGGTCTTGTCTCTAGAATAGATGAGATGAAGTCGATGGAAGGAGACCTGCTGAAAGGAGAGCATTAAGGCATGTCTCATCATTCAACATGAGGTACAAATCATGAGCTTGATTATTTGGAGGAAATCACACGAAGAACATGTTCATGAACCAATGACCCTGTGCATCTTTTGCGTGTGCCAGGTGAAAGCGGTACAAAAAAAAGACCCTCTTAATAGAATCCAATGAGTAAAATTGCTGACAAAGGCGAGGAAACCACCAATAAGGCTAATGGCATCCAAGAAACTACACGAATCCCAATGTGTGAATAGATGTCTTGTCGTCGAACACAAGGGAAACCACCCAGTCAATGACCAATGATGAAATGTTGACTGCTGGGTCAAGGTTACATACCAATGAGTAAAGTAGGACCAGGGTACACAATAGGACTACAACTTCATGTGATTCTGAGGCAAACTGAGGGTATGGCCAACATGAAAAATCAAGAGTTCTGAGGAATGGCCAACACAAGTTGATAGACATCCTTTGAACAAGAGCATGAGACATATGGAAGACTTTGGCAACATAGACTCAATGATGGAACCATGAGATGCAGGAGGCATCAATCAAATTCTCCATAGGGACTATAAGAGTAACCAATCGGGGGAGTAAACTCTTTGTAATGAGATCATCTTCCTAAGGTCATCATAAACCCAAAATTATGATGACAAGTGGACTCAAAAAATTTGTGCTTTGTTCAAAGGCGACACGACCGCTGCCAATATAAGATAATACTCCCTTCCTGGCCGTTTTTTTTTGTTTTTTCATATTCAAATGAATTCTATGATGCATAGGAGGAAATGAGTGTCACAAGTAAGCAAAACTAGTTCCAACAGTGGAACTTGCCTATGCTCAATGCAAGGAGATGCATGCGGGAGATGGACACTCGGGGGAATGTTTCCTCCTGGGTATAGGGTATCAAGTTGCGAAGGATATAAACAAGGATCTTCTTGGTTGAGGATGAAAAAATTCTGAGGTAAATGACTTATAATGCAAAAGCGAGAACTGAAAATAATCTCAATACTGCAAGCAAGGGCATGAGATCCAATCACAACTTAATGCCAAAGCATGTCCTTTTTCGTAATCTTAGTCTACTTGGTTTGAAAAAGGGATAAACTTGTACCAAATAGATGTCTTTTCAAATCCAATTTATGAGTGTGAAAGAGACAATTTCACTCGACAGTCTTTTCACTTTTTGAAAATGAGTCGGAAAAGAGATTAACTAAGACTCATGATCTTTCAAATCCAATTAACAAGTGCGAAAGAGACAAATTCACTCAAAAATCTTTTCTCTTTTTAGATGAGTTGGAAAAGATATTAAATCAGACTCATTGAGAGGTTTCTAGGTGGCATTTCATGGGGGAGGCCAAGTCTCCCGCGCAGGATTTCTATGAAAGGTCAGCATCTTACAAATAGCTGACACAAGCTTGGGAAAACCCAAAGCTCTCCAAGTCGAGGAGGATAAAGTGATAGTGGAGGTTACCTTCTCCATGATATATTGAATAACGTCTCTTACTTGAAAAGGCATGGGAGGAGGAATTTGATACCCCACAAGACCATCCCAGTCAAAGGGAACCTCTCCAAGACTTGGAGGGAGAGTACTCAAGGAGAGTAAAAATCTCTCTTTTTCAGAAGGCGCAGTACTAGAAATGCTAATGACATGGTATATAAGGTATAGAACCAGAACTAGAAGAGCGGGATCGATCAAAATTTGCATCGATATGACCACTTCTTCAACCATTTGTTGAATAGGATGTGAGACAACAAGGTCAAGAGACACATCACCCCCAAAAATAGGAGTGGTGTTGTTCGAAGACTGCATCAACATGATCACTGGTTGAATAGGATGCGAGACAACAAGGTCAAGGGATGCATCACCCCCAAAAAGAAAAGTTGGATTGACCAAATATTGCATTGATATGACCACTTCTTCAACCATTGGTTGAATAGGATGTGTGGCAACAAAGCCAAGAGATGCATCACCCTAAAAAATGGGAGTGTGGTCAGGCAATGATTGCATCGACATGACTGTCGTTTCAATCAAAGGAGAAATAGAGTGTTGGGAAACCAAAGATGACTCAAAACCCGAAGGGCCCCCAGGTGAGAACCACACTTCCGATATCTCAATAGTAGAATGACACAAATGAGTAAGGTGATTTCCTTCGCAAGTCCTGCAAAGGAATCGAGGCTTACGTATGAGACGTCTAGGATTCTCAATTGTATGAATTCCCCTAATGTAATTTACAATGGATGGTGACATGCTCTTAGCGTGAATGGAAGAGGCTAGATTTTCATCTCCCACATGATGTACAAAGGTTGGAGATGTGATATCCATATGACTCATGGCGACTAGAGTGATCCCCCCAAGATGACTAGCAGTGGCTGGTTGCGGGTCTTCAACATGACTTGCAGAGGTTGTCGACCAATCTCCAACATGACTAGCAGTAGTTGGTGATGGAGCTCCAATATGACTGACAATGACTAGACTAGCAGCGGTGGTGAGTTGTGGCATTTGAGACCAAGGTCTCGAGAAAGATTGGTTGTGAGAAATTGCAGGCCAGGAAGGGTCATGGTTTACACCCTGTCCCTATCTGGAAAGGTAGTAGCCTCTGCCTAATTGATCCATAGAGGTTTTCACATGTATCATCACTAAAGAAGATGTCTGTGAAGAGACAAAAGTATGATAAGGATTATTCAAGTGAGGATATATGTTGCCCCCATGTGAAGGGGTTCCGTGAAGAGGGTATCCTAAACCATAAAACTGATTCCCTCCACATGAAATACTAGAGGACATATGTGGACCCGCCATGGGAAAAGTGTTCGTAGGAACTGACATGGCAAACGAAGGATACACAGATGGGGTGTAATAAGTAGAATAACCACCCATTTGAGTACTGACTCCTGAAAAAACATGGCTAGGAATGGATCCGTAAGAGGGGAGATTCGAACCCCCCAGAGTGAGAGTTGGTTGAGGGGCATGACTCCTATCAAATGAAGATGTAGACAACAGGGCCATGGTGCCCCCATATCCAAAGCTAGGATTCATATAAGTGGGCCAAGGAGAGGATGGAAAGGGTGAAGGCATGTTTGGCATATCAATAGGAAAATGATTAGAGAACCAAGTCATGGATCGAGCATCGTAATTATGCATAACATTATGAAAAGAAGATGAATTTGTCCCCATGAAATGAGTGAACATCATGGGCGGGGGGGGGGGATAGCGGTAAAGGAGGGAGTCAGATAAAATCCACTATCCATGATAATGAAAACTCAAGGTAGAATATAAAATCTCAAAGGTCCACTAATAATCAAAGAGCACACCGAAAATAATCAAAAGGCCAACTATGAATACAAATAGGATAAAGTGGTGGAAAGGGACCTCCCTCTCTAAAATAGGTATGCCTCTCCCAATAGGGGTCTAAGACTCCACTGCTAAATATTGGAGGAAACATAGTCAATTATAAGGGCCCTGATGGGATTAACAACCATTCGATCAGATCCCCTCAGAGAGATAATCCTCCATAAATTTTGTGTGTTGTCTGACCCTTATCTGACCCAGGGTACCTACATAATAACCCCTGCAAGTAACCTATGTGGTACCTAAGTCAAGAAACTAAGAAACCACGGTATAATCGATGCAAATGCGAACATTTGTAAGTCAAGTCTACCATATGGGCACGGTAGCAAAGCTCGAAACCTTGAAAGCACCGCCTCTCATGGAGGTAAGGGCACTAGCAAGATCCCCATAAATATATTTGATGCTAAGAAGGTATCGGGGGGATATCCCTTCAACCAACCTCATGCGACCTTATGCTTAACTCTGGTGTAAGTGGAGACTACTGATATTACCAATTATATAATGGATTTATCCAGTCCTTTAGTCAGACACATATGTTGATTTAATAGCCTTGGAGAAATTTACTCACAAAATCCTATTCCAAGGCTCTAAATCCTAAGCTAGTTTGTGCACCCTAGAAAATAAAATCGTTACTAATCAATTTTAAATTATAGCATTAATTTTAATGGCCTTACTTACTCAAAAGGTACGGTCGTGAAATTAGTGATGTTATGACTCAACAAGTAAAATAAATGAATATGAATACAATGCAAAGTCCTAACTTCAATTTCCAATAAATGATATGCTTTTCAAAAATGCAATTTTCAATTCAATTTTACAATTCTAAATAAAATCCAATCTTTCTTTACATGCACTAAGATAAATGACAAAGACTCAAGAGATCAAAATTCCAATTAATGTAAAATGCCTAATATTTTTGTATTTTCAATATAAGAGAATGAAAATGCAAGGACTGAACAACAGCGTGATATAAATACTCTACTGTGTATAGAAAAAGATAACCCAAGTAGGATATCAAGGAGAAAAACACCCATCCCAAGGTGAAAGAACAATCAAAATGAAAATATGATGAGAAAGGAATCGCCCAAAAATTCAACCAAAGACAAGTTTCCTGTCATTCCACAGACACTTAACAGTCACCATAGAGACCCAAGAAGACTCAACAATCCTCAAAACCTACCCAACAACTACCAAACCAAACAATCAAGAAATAAAGGTTGATGTAAGCAACTATTCAAGGGAAAAGCATATATGTACGTAGCTTGCAGAAGTACAACACGCGTATGTACGCGACTGCCAAGAAAAAACTCACATATATGTGTCAAAACACAGCTAGGCTAAGGAGAAGGATAAGAAACTCAGACACAGAGTGAACAGAGGTTGTCAAGCAATCATACGACAAGAAACTCAATAAGAACGAGAGAAATATAAGGAGAAAAAACACTCCAAACCTCCAAAAAGAAGATTCTATCCCCAGTATGGTCACCAATTCTGTTACGAGGAAAATATCTTTATGGCTAGGGGTAAACCACAATAGATGAAAATGACTGCATAAATAAACGCTAATCTCAAGTATGCTATATAAACAAATATGCTAGAAAGACAAGATAAAAGGCCTACCTCGTCCAGACGTTCGATGAAGTCCACCGTTGAGCACTTGACCCAAAGCAATATACCTGCAGCTAGTCCTCAACAACCAATAAACATAAGTATATGGTGATAATATATAATGTTAGCACATTTGATAGCATAATCCATCAACATTCATAACAAATATGCCCATGGAATAAAAATTCAAATATTTGTGAGATATTAATTGGACGAGAAAAGAGTGTTTCTATTAAGATATAATCAACAGAAGTGAATGAGTTACAAACTTCCATGTCGGCAGTGCTCAAAACCGAGAAACTAAATTCCTTCCAGTTGGGCCTCCACCACTTCAATCCTCCACCAAAAGTGAGATCATATAAGAGAGACAATGAATTTCTCAATCAATAATGGAAGAGCTTGGGGGATGAACAATGTGTTCAGACTTAAAGGACAAAGGGATGCAGACTCAATGTAAATTGAATAATTTCTCCAGAGTATCTTTGCTCTCAAAGTTGAATTCTTTCTCCTCTTTTCCATAGCTTGGATTTTTCCCATTTATAGCCTTCAAGTG
This sequence comes from Picea glauca, assembly GCA_000966675.3. NCBI lineage: Eukaryota > Viridiplantae > Streptophyta > Pinopsida > Pinales > Pinaceae > Picea > Picea glauca. The sequence continues at coordinate 230,109 of JZKD02S2165398.1, forward strand.
GAATTGAAGGGCCGAGTCAGAACGTTTCCGGTATATGGAAGGCCAAGGATCATTGATCTCGTGACGTGACATTGAAACTTGGCACCATTTTTTAATTTTGGTCACATTTACCGATGTACGGGGGCTATAGTGGTGCAACCTGCATATATGCATGTTGTAATACAGGTAGGGCATGTATATGTGGAAAAATCATGTTTTTATCTTTGGGATTTGCAAAAAGGGACTTCAAGTCTGCATAGGGAAATGGAAAAGGGCCTTTTGTGCAAGACTAAATGAGGTGAGGCAAATATTGCTATAACAAATGGATGGATGTCTTTCCTAATTAGGTTCATTTGCTGGGTATTACCCCTGAATTCTAGTCTTTTGATTGCTTTAAGGATATTGGAAATGCTTTGGGTTCCTTCCTGGATGTCGATATGTCTTACAAATCCTCTCAGGATATATTGGTTGCTCGTATCCTAGTTTCCTTGAATGTTCGTGATGGATTGGAAAAGGAGGTGAACTTGTTGTCGTGGGGTTTTTTTCATCTCTAGAGTCTTGATTATGAAGGATTTCCCTTCCAATGTCATCGTTTCCATGATTAGGACCATATTTTTAAGAAATTCCCCCTGCCATGTTGATGAATGCATCTATGTGAGACATTCTCCAGCTTACAAACCTATGAGGTGTGGATCATTGCAGCTATGTGAAGTCTTTCTCTCATCTTAGAAACCTGAGAGAAAGCCCCTAAAAAGGGTATGTGGTTCTTGCCTGAGACATATATAGGAACGTAGAGATTACCACCTCCATCCAGAGAATGAGAAGAACTCAAAATTATTGTCTAGTGGGAAAGACGATCTGATGAGTTGGATGTGCCTATGGCTGAGCACAAGGTGAACTTGTGAAATCCCAAAGTGTTGGGTGCATCGTCATGTGAATATAAATGAAGATGATGTGTTAGCCTCCTCTAAGCAACAGGGTTGACGAGAAACCTCTAATTGATTCTCTTGTGTGAGGCAGTGGGAAAGAAGATCTGTAGAGTGGATGTGCTTGTGGATGAGCACATGTGATCGTGCGTAGATCTGGTTCTTCTGTGTAATGCAATGAGCAAGAGCTATGACATCACTATGGATGTGCCCCTAGTGGATGAGCACTAGTGGGTGTATTAGATCCTTTGCTATATGTTTTTCTAGAGTCAGACCTTTCTGTAACCCTAATTTTTATGTAAAGGGTATAGGTTGGCCCCAACTTAATGTGATTAATAATAAATGTAAAAGATAATTAATATGGTTAATATTAATATTAATATTAATATTAATGATAATAATAATAATAATAATAATAATAATAATAATAATTATTATTATAAAGTGACTTAGAGAGGTCAGCCCTGTTTAGCCAATAGACATCTTTGTTGATTGGACAAGTCTAATATAAGTAAGGGATGATTCCCCATTGTGGTATCATATCTTTCTTGTGAGTTTGGAAATTTCAACAAATACATCTACTTGGGAAAAGGTGCGCACCTCTCATGGGTGCTAGTCTTCTAGGGCTTGAGAACCCTCTTGTGTGCTAGGTATTTCTTGGTGGTAAAGGTATTTCTCTCGAAGAATATAACAAAGGATTTGGCTGGGTTTTCTTTCCTTGTTGAGCAGGGTTTCCCAAGATACATTTTGTATTCTTGTGCATGGTGCTTCTTCTTGTGATCTTGGTTTTTGTAGCATTTATAGTTATGGTTAAATGATAAAATATAATGAACTTCATGATTAACCTAATGCTTATGAAAAATCAACATGGTATCAGAGCATAGGTCTTGAAGAACCCTTTGCACAAGCATCTACTAGTCTCCTCTCTCTTTTACAGAACCGTACGACCCTCTCCGGGTTTCCAGAAAATCCGTATGACCTTCCTTTATGAGGTGTTTCAGCCCTTAAACACTTGAAAGTTGGGGAAATTTTTGGCATATGAGATATGAACTCCTCTAGTGCATCTCCAGAGATTCTCAGAGTGACATTCTGAGCATTTTGAAATTTTGGCCCTAGGGTTTCTAGGGTTTCGCTAATTTCTACAGAAATTTCAGAATTAGGGTTTCTACAAACTCATTGAAGGAGCTCTTCATCTCACCAGTGTTCCCCCATCTCTCAAAGGCTTGTTGTTGGCAATCATAAGTCCAATAAAACCTAAAATTGCTAGCCTAGCCTATCCATTAGTTTTTCTAGCCTAGTTGACAAAGGGTTGTGAAGAATCTAAAATTATGATGAACAAAAAAAAACTATGATGGAAGATAAGCTTGTTGGATCAAGAAAATTCAAAGTTCTTGAAAGACAAGGCTTCATAGAAATATTTATTGTGGGTAATACAAAAGGGTTTACCAGAAACAACTATCATTGAATGGAAGGAAGATGACGTTAGGACAAGGAAGCCAATCACCTACTCAAACCCTTACTTTGAAGGGCTAGCTTCAAAATAACAAAGATGATAAAAAGTGACACTGTGAATATCTTCCTCATAAAGATATTATAGGATAGAGATCAGCCAAGAGCCATTGAAGAAATCATATCAACATCCTCAGGTATGCACTTGTATATATTATTTGTATTATTTTCATAAGTGAAATTGCAGGAGGAAGGAACCTTTGCTGAAGTCATGGATCCAGAGGGATCTCAATGCATTTAGAGAAACAACACACTCAAAGTAAAGACTCAAGTTTTGATTGTTGTAATTGTCATTCCTCTAACCTATATTTATAAAATCTTGCTACATTACAAGTAGGTGTTGTGGTTGTGACAATATTCCTTAAAATGTTTTGATTCTAGAGATGTACTCATTATTCTCCTTTAGGAGTTATTCTTGTGTTGGTTCTTTTTGTTTTCATGTTCCAGATAGGTTAACAAGAAAATAAGATGCTTATCCTTCAGAGGGAGTCACTTGACTCAGAAGGAGACAAAACCATTTGAGAAAGAGGAAGAATAGAACCATCATTGAGACAACCAATTCTACAAAGCATGATCAAAATCCTTATAGGATTCCATGGGAAGAAACATGCATGACACAATATATGTGCAGAACAAGAGTCTTCCCCAGACTTTGAAAACAACATAACTCCGGAAGAAGTCTTCACTGGAATGAAGCCTGAGATTGAACACTTCAGTTTATTTGGGTGCCCAATGTATTTTCATATACCCAAAGAGAAGATGTCCAAGCTAGATCCTTTAGGAAGAAAGGATACAGTGAATTTTTAAAGAAATCCCTAGTCAGAGACATATTGAGACAAGCAAAGACATTGTCCTTGAAGAAGAGACAACTTTTAAAAGACCCATAGAATTTCATATGGATATTGATAGTGAGCCAATACCTTCTCCCCCTTCAACAATTTAGAGGGACACAAACATTACTCCAGGACATCTAGTTTCTCCAGTTGATATGTTCAGAGATATTGCAGTAGGGCATAAAATGCCTACCTAGACTCACTCTGCAAAAGACAGAAAAACATACAAGCCTCTCAAGGCACATTTTGAGAAAGAAAAAGAGATTTTCAAGCTATTCTTCAGTCATGAGCCACTTCATTGATGCTGAGACTCCTTGTCTTAGAGAAGCAACAAGAGAACCGGTATGGAAAGATGCCATAATATAAGAAAACCAGTATATCTTAAAATAATGATGCATAAGATATTATTTAGGGACCAGAAAGGGAAGTCTGTGGTAAAACATGCAACTGATGAAAGTGTCAAGAAATACAAAATGAGATCTATAGCCAGAGGTTTCTCAAATACAGAGGGAGTTGTCTATGATGAGACACTTGATCCAATGAACCTGATACACTTCCATCCGTACTACCATCCATGAGTTGGAAACTATATCAGATAGATAGATTCTTGATAAGTTTGGATTTTAGCAAGAGTGTTGCCAATCCAAACCTATATCATTATAGTGTTAGTGACGAGAGCTTGATCCTGATGAATTATTCAGAAAGCGTTGTTGTTACAAGTAATCCTTGATTTCTGAATTTGAGATGAAGAATATGAGTATGATGCACTACTTCTTGAGACAAGAAGTATGGTAGATGACTGATAAGATTTTCCTGAGTCAAGGAAAATATACAGTGAAAATATTAAAGAACTTCAGTATGACAGAATGAAAAATCCACCATGATGGATTTAAAGAAGAAGACTGATGATGATTCATAGTTGATTGGATCACTAATGTATTCGATCAACACCATACTTGATTCATGCCATGCAGTAAATGTGCCTAGTCATTTCATGAGTCAACCGAGATAGACTCACTAGACAACAATAAAACATATATTGAGATATATATGAGGCACAGTTGGATATGACCTAAAATATGCCTCCAGCATAAACTTGAGTTTGCAGGATATGCCAATTCAGATTGAGCTGAAAGTATAGTGAACCGGAAAAACACATCCAACTAATGTTCTATCATAAAGTTTTCCATGGTTTACTAATGCAACAGGAAAAAAAACTCTGTAGCCTTGAATACCACAGAGGCAGAGTATATAAGCATCAATTGTGCGAAGCAATGTGACTTCACAAGCTTCTGACATATTTACTTGACCATGAGATAGATCCTCTGATGATAACCAAGAGCCGTGAATAAAGCTCCTTGAGAACCCAGTGTTTCCTGATGGATTGAAATACGATGAGATGAAATATCCTTATTTCAGAGATATGATGCAGAAGAAAATCATACACATGCAGTACCTTCCTACACATGAGAAGATTGCAGATATCTTCACCAATTTAAATTCATGAAGAATGGCTCCCTAGTTGAGAGGGAGTGTCGATAACTCCAGCCAAGACAAAATTCAAAATACATCCATGTGAGACTTGGCATGATAAAGAATTCCTCCCTAGCTGAGAGGGAGTTTTTATGAATGCATCTATGTGCGACATTCTCCATCTTACAAACCTGTAAGGTGTCGATCATTACAACTATGTGAAGTCTTTCTCTAAACTTACAAACCTAAGAGAAATCCCCTAAGAAGGGTACGCGGTTCCTACCTGAGACAAAGCTAGCAACGTAGAGATGACCTCCTCCATCCAAAGAGTGAGAAGAACTCCAAATGATTATACAATGGGAAAGGTGATCTGATGAGTTGGACGTGCTTGTGGCTGAGCACAAGGTGAACATGTGTGTTGTGGGGTATTCTACCCTACGGACTAACAAGCTAGGGCTTTAAACTTGTACGCAGATCATGACCCTTCATAAGCTACCTTTAACCTTCTACCCTGAATCTAAACCCCTTTTCTTTAAACAAACAAGGGAAGAACTAACTAACCTTTATATCGACGATTGGTGTAGCCCCTCCATTGAGCTTTATCTCCTTGCTGCTGCTGCTTCTTCCATAAAGCGATCCTGCAATCAAGACAAAACTATGCATGCATGCTATTGTTCTACTAGGGGGTTAGAGATTAAACACAAATCACATAAAACATATAAGACTCATGTATTTGG
>JZKD02S2165398.1:246636-264035 GCA_000966675.3 Picea glauca
CATCAACAACATAACGAGATCATCATTCTATATCTATACTATGTAAGAAAAACTAGATTCAACCATTAACTAAGAAATGTAATTGCATTTTAATTCTAGGAAAGGAAATTGCATGTAAGGAAACTACACTATGTCTATTCTAACCATTCAAACTAACATAAACAAATAATTAAAAACATAAATTTAAAGCATGATATTAAAAAGTAAATTGACAATCTAATTTAACCAACAACTAATTAAATGAAATCTATATAAACTTAAGTAAGCAAGCTATGACTAGAAACTAGAACTAATTCTATCTATCCATCAAAGATCACTGTCAAATGAAACCCAAATAGAACTCTGTTTTATTCTAAAAACAACTATGTTTTAAACTTGACTGTAAGACAATAAATAAAAGTGTAATCTGATATCTAGATGCATATGGAGTTAGTGTAGAGACTTCCAAGTCTATTCCTAGCCTACATAACTAATTCATGCTAACATAATCCATCACACTAACCTGCAAACGAACAATAAACAATTAAATCACAGCTAGCTAATTAAAACATAAAACATGCGTGTACAGGAAATAAAAGACAATTTAAATTATGAAATGTATAAAAAACACACTAAACATCACCAAACAGCTGGTGCCCCCCCTAGCAAGTCGTGGCTACCCTCTACAAGCACACCATGAACTTCAGCAGGCCGAATTCACCATGAAAGTCAAAAACGCAGTTATGGCACTATTCTGGCAACGTGAAAAATGAAAAATAGAGTATAACGAGTTTATCTCCAATATGATGGCTACTCTACTTGCCCTAACAATCTGATGATCATCCTGGTAGTATTTATAAGCTTACAACCCAGGTGGTCGACCACAGGAGGGTCGAACCACCTCTAAATTCAGCAAATTGCATTAAATGCATCAATAACTAACAAAATGGAGGAACCCAATAAGCGCCCTCTTTGGACAACTGAAATTGAGTTGTATTGAGCTTAGTAGTTGGAGGGGGTGATGACAAACAAAACCCATGTGCTCGATTTGTCCACCATTGGCCGCCAATACCATAACCGCCAACTTTCCTTGCATTTTTGTGCAATACTGGATGCCGGAACAAGTGCCAGATCAAGTACCAGAACAAGTGTCGGACCAAGAAACATGGTGCGTTTTGCCCTGTAATAGCAAAAAAACATGAATTAACTCTTGGAGACCATAAAATATGATAAATTAAACTTGATTGAATCACAAAACACGAATTATACATACCTTATGCTGATTGTATCGTTTTACCATAGTGTTCTTCAAAATGATCCTTTGAAAGATAAAAAATGCATATATACATATGGAAAAAAGTGTATAATAACATCATGAAGATGATCATATCTGGGGCCCAACATACCCCCACACCGACGATTTTGCAGGTCCCACTGCAAACAAAAAGAAGTCATCCCTTGGAACTAGGCTTGTGGAGGAGGTTCAGCTTTAGAAGCCTCTCCTTATTGTTGTGTAGGGTTAGCCTTGTGCCTCTTATGTTTCTTTAATTGTGCTCTTAAGCTGCAGTTAGATTGGGTCATCCCATTGACCAACTGTTGAAGGGAGTTAAATTTTGCCTGAAGAACTGAATTGTCATGATGAAGGTGTGCATCTATTGTCTTCCTCTCTTATGATTGTTGGAGAAGATGATGGTTTTCCTTTTGTATCTCCTCTATAGTTGGGGAAAAATCAATGATCTCCGAGGAAGGCTTAGGTCCTTTGAGAGATGTGGTCAATTTATCAAGTTTAGGTTAAAGAGTGGGCATGGGTGAAGTAGGTGTGATGGGAGATCGGAAAGGTGAGGTAGGTTTTGATTTTGTTTTCCTTAGTGGATCTAATCCATCTGTAGAGACTTCTCTAGGTTGCTTATGAGGGCTCTCAAGGTCGGAGGATACTTGGATAGGATCCGAAGTAGGTGGAAGCTTGGCATAAGGTTTGGTTCTTATGTTTTGAGTACTCTTCCGAAAAGGTCCCTTACCAAATCGGTTGGCTCCTCTCTTGTTTGTGGGAATGATGGGAAAGTCTTGCTGCATTACTTCTTGGGGATTCTTAGGTGTAGTATCAAGAGAAAATGAAGGCATTGGGGGGTCAACAATAGGCTTCTTTTGGTATTTGTTCTTAGTCTTTTTCCCCGATGAAGAAGTAGGAATATCAACAAGCTTTTGGTATTTTTCCAACAAAGAGGGAGTTTGTGCAAGGGATTTTGGAGTTTTTGGAGAGTGAGGCTTGGATGGAGAGATAGTTTTTAGGCTAAGTGGCTTTCTGCCGATCTTAACTGTCAAGTGAGGATTTGCAAATTGGTAGATAAAGGCATCCCAACTTTTCCCCTGCTTCTCTAGTTCAGTAAGAATGAGGAGTTTGATCAAACTGTGGTGGAAGAGACTATTGTGGGGGTTGGTCACATTTTTCCTCACTTGAGAGGACATTTTCTCCAAGATTTTGAGAAAATAAAAAGGGAAGTTCAAAGGCTTATTGAACAAAAAATGAGCCAACAATCTACAGTGACAAGCATTGAAGGTGGAGTATCTACCTTCACATGTAATTAACAGTGTGATGATGATAAGGGGATTGATCAATTCTGGCTTTATCCACTCCTTAGCACACCCTTTTTCTCCTGAAATGCTGTCAAATTCGGGCTTAAACACCCTGTTGTAAATTGAGCACGGAAATTGATGATTCTTGAACCACCTATCTCCCATTCTCGAAAGTTTTGTTGCAGCAACAATTGACTCTCCTGTGACTACAAAATTGAGAGACCCTACATGTTCTATCTTTCCATCAAAACCAACTACGAATTGCATAGAAAGACTGTCATCATTGCCTTGCAAACTCGACAGAAATGGTCCCCAACCAGCATGCAAGAACACTTCCCTACACTGTGCGAATTCTAGAATGGAAAACAATTTTGCATAGGAGGATGGTTCGTATCTCTTGGGCATTGTGACAGGGTTTGAATTCACCAAGCAAGGGAGAAATCGAGCCACACAGAGACACAAATTGAGCATGGTTTGAGTGCAATTGGAACAGAGGGTAAATTTTACCAAGCAAGGGTGCAAACAAGCCAAGAAATGGAACGAGTTTAACATAGTCTGAGTGTGTTTAGAACAGAGGGAGAATTCGGCAGAGGTTGGGCATAATTCCTTAATGTAGGGTAGAGAAAATGGCAAGGGAAAATGAAAAAATAGAGTGCCCAACCCGATTTTGGATGCTCTTATGGTGGAGTACGTTTCCCACATGTGCGCACGAGCTGCCACATGTTGGAGATTCGAATTTGATGGCAAGCTTGAGAGCAATGGAGTGGTGCGTACTTAGATCAATGTCCAAGTCTTTTGACTTGGACATTTGATCATAACCATATGAAGCATCTTTTAATCAATGCCTGTAACAAATTTAATTAAATGTGATTGAATTCTAGTTCCCTGGAATCTAGGACAGTTACTGGTATGCAATGCAATGGCACTTCAAATGACACTTTAAACGACATTGCATCCGACACCTCATCCGATACTTCATCTGGTACCCCTGTGTTAAGTGCATTTTTGCCTCTTTTAATGGACAACCTGCAATTTTGAAGTATTTTTGACAACCATAGTGGTTAATGAGCAAAGGCAGAGTGCTCCATGCTTACTCACTCTTCTTGTATATGACAAAAAGTGTCAAAACCTATAATAAACGGGTTATAGCAAGCATAAAACATGTATTGTCAAACCTACAGTATGCAGATTGTAATGGAAGATAACCAATAAATAATGGTATGTTAAGCATGAGTTCAGTAATGTATAGCACATAAGAGTTAAGCATTTAAAAATAACATGACTAGCAATGTAATAACCTGTATCATCATAATAATACAAAAATTCTTTCAAAGACTCCTTTCTCTAGGAAATGATCATTTGTCAGCTCATGAACCCCTCCCCCACACCTAATTATTGTGACACCTCACAATCAAAAGTATAGGAAACTAGTCAGTATCCCCCAATAGCCAAAGATTTACAGAATGTCAAGTGTAAAGATGAAATTTCATAGATTGGTTTGACGAGATAGTTAGGAGATGGACCCACCTATAGGATAAGAAATCCTATTTATAGATAAGAAGAGGTAGGCAAGAGAGTTTCAAGATAGTCTTAGAGTCATTTCCCAATGGAAAAATGATGAGATTCATTAACCTTAGCTTAAACACACATACTCCATGTCAGCTTTGTCTGCAAGTAATGTCGTACATTAGGACAAGTTTAGATTTATTATTTATTTTTGTCAGATCATCATCCTCACTAGGTAGAATGCCCCGCTACCAGCAAGCATGTTCAGTACTCCAATAGGTTTACCTATTCATACCACATGCCGGTACCCACTGCCAGTAGACCTGTTCAGTATCTTGGCGGGTTATCCTCTTAAACCCTCAGAGACTGGCCCTCCATCCTTTAAGATTTTATTATAATATTGCTTATGCAAGAAGATGGGGGAACAACTCTAAACAAATTTTCTTCCTTTTTCTTTTTAATTGGGATGGTATTTATGTTAGAGGATGACTTTCCATTATATTTTTTAGTGGTTGTCCTGATGTAAGGGGTACTTAAGCGGACGTGGCCTATCTAAAGATATGATATAATAAAGCTATTTAGTGTGTAGTGGATGGTACCATTGAGAAAGAACAAAAAGGTATCTCTAGGCTCAAATCACTATCTTCTTTTGTAATTATTATGATGTTTCCATGACTAACTGCTAATTAGACTTCCTTGTTACTCTTTGATAAAGACACTTAACTTACTTACTCAAGTTTCTTGAAAAAACTGTACCAGAGACCTCTAGGCTTGATAGTTATGGTATCACTTCCTTATACAGTGGTGAAGAGTTTCAAGAGCAACTACTTTAGAATGCCTTAAAAATGATGATTTTGCAAAAACATGGCTAATTACAGTAAGTCATTATTCATTTGATGCTTTAACAAACACAAAATTCAAGTATAACAATGTTTTGATGAAAGATCCTTGAAAAGGTGTACACCCGGTGAAATAATTACTTACAAAAATATCTAGAATTGCCTTATTAACAAAATACAAAAACTATTTACATATATACAGTAGGAAACTCAGAAAATGTTTCAAGAACAAGGGGGAAGTTCCCCATCTACTAAGGCTAGTGCCTTGTCAGCTAACATGACCTGTAGAAAATCTTCTCTGGAAATGGACTTATGATAAAACTTAAGTCGGTGTCCATTTACCACAAAGGAGACTTGTCCATCGTCAATTGTTTTAATTTTTACATCTCCATTTTCATAAACAATGTCCACCTCGTAAGGGCCCAACCAATGGGTGGTAATTTTTCCTTTGAATTTTTTGAACCAGGAATCAAACCACAGGGCCCAATCACCAGGCTGGAAGTGTTTCTTTTTAATAAACTTGTCATGCCACTTACTCCTCTGGTTCTGGACCAATATTGTCTGTTGGATGGAATCTTGCCTGATTTCATCCAATTCACTCAATTGTAGGGCTCGTTGCTTCTGAGCCTCATACAGGTTCAATCCTAATTCTGCAGCAATACGAAAGGTCCTTACTTGGAATTCTATTGGTAAAAGTACTTGTTTCCCGTACACTAGCTCATAAGGGGTATGCCCAGTGGTATTTCTACAGGTAGTTCAGTATGCCCACAAATCCTCTGGGAGCCTATTAGCCCAATGTTGGTGATGTAACTGAACAGTCTACCTGACCATTGGCTTGCGAGTGGTATGGAGAAGATTTACAATGTTTAATCCCATATTTCTTTGTTATCTCTTTCATTAGATTGGAAGTGAATTGAGTGCCTTGGTCAGTAACAAGTTCACGAGGGACACCGAAGCGGGTAAAAGATGTCTTCATAGATGAATTCAACAACAGACTTCTCTATGGCCCTAAATAAATCTTTTGCCTCTACCCATTTGGTGACATAGTTGTTAATGTTTAAGCCATTATTATAGATGTTTGCATTTCATTAGATAACAATAGCATAATCCAAGATCACTGAGAAATACATAATAACAAGAGACACAACATTTATCCTGGGAAACCCTCTAGGGAAAGAAAACCCAACAAAACTTCCTTAATATAGATAGCCAATACAATTCCAAGAGATCTCTTAAACTAATACATAAATTCCTCTCCCAGATATGCGCCACTCTCTCTCTCCTTCTTCTCCAACAACAGATCTGAACTTGTCTCTCAAATGAGCAAGTGAGTTGAGTGTCTAAGTGAGGCGTTGGCCTCTTTATTTATACAAGTATGGTAGGGCCGACTTCTCAAACTGGGTGGGTAAACCCACCTTTATTATATTTCTGGGCTTCTTTAATATCGATTGGGGCCGACTTCTTATTCTTCCTATTACAATTGTCTTTTGACCAATCCTCAAAAGGGGATTTGGTCCTATTACAATAACTGACATGATCAATCCACAATGGGGATTGATCCTATGAATAATATATCAATAACAATAAGAATACTATTTGCAGTTACATTATTTCAACACTCCCCCTTAACAAGAAGGGTATTCTTCAGCAACATCATGCGAGAGAGAGAGAGGACAACATCATCAACCGCATCAAGTGGGTGAGAGGACAACATTATCAATATCATCTTGGAACACTAATTGGCGTATCTATAAATCATCAGAAGTTTTCTTCATCGACAACATCGTCGTTCTCAAAGGAATGCCATCATCATCTGCATCAATATGTGTTAGTATAAAAATTGATACATCATCATCATCACAACACAAGACTGGCTCATCACAATACAAGACTGGCTTTACGTCACAACTGTTAATATGGAAGCTCAGTACTTATCTCATATCAATGTCTTGCTTTACGTCACAGCACTCAGGCTGGAAGCAAGATACTTGTCCTGCTTTACGTCACAACCATCCGGTCAGAAGAAGGATACTAGACTGGCTTTACGTCATAGCTATCCATCTAGAAGCTTAGTGCTAGTCTCATCATATCATCTTCTTTACGTCTGACAATTAGGTCAGAATAAAGGAACATCTCATCTTTCTTTACGTCTAACAACTAGGTCAGAAGCAAGGAACATCTCATCTTGCTTTACATCTGACAACTAGGTCAGAAGCAAGGAACACATATCATCTTGCTTTACGACTGACAACTAGGTCAGAAGAAAGGAACACATCATCTTTCTTTATGTCTGACAACTAGGTCAGAAGCAAGGTACACGTCTCATCTTTCTTTAAGTCTGACAACTGGGTCAGAAGCAAGGAACACATCATCTTGCTTTACGTCTGACAACTAGGTCAAAAGAAAGGAACATTTAATCTTGCTTTACGTATGAAAACTAGGTCAAAAGAAAGGAACATCTCATCTTGCTTTACGTCTAACAACTAGGTCATAAGCAAGGAACACAACAAATACTCCCCCTTTTGAGGAAGGTCCTTTCAGACTATGCCAAGCTTATCTCGGAAGTACTCAAACTTCACACGAGATAGGGGCTTGGTCAACATGTCAACAACCTATTCATCCGTGCTAATGTACTGGAGCTTTAAGGCTCCTCTCTGTACCATGTCACAGATGTAATGATAACAAATATCTATGTGCTTTGACCTGTCGTGGAATACCAGATTCTTTGTCATCTTTATGTGCTCTAGTTACCACATAGAATCAAGGTTTATCTCATCTCTAAGAAAATAGTTCGGTCAACAACTTTCGAATCCATATAGCTTCGCAGCTGGCAGAACATGCAACAATGTATTCTGCTTCTGCTGTGCTGAGAGAAATACTATATTGCTTCCTACTCTACCAGGAGATCAAAGCTGATCCCAAACTAAAACAACATCTTGAAGTGCTTTTCCTGTCAGAAACACTTCCTGCCCAATCCGCATCAGTATATCCACTCAATGTGAAATCATGGTCTCCATCATAGCTGAGACCATAATCTATTGTACCTTTAAGGTACCTCATCACATGTTTTGCAGCCACTAGGTGAACACGTCTGGGTTCTACCAGAAACTGACTCAAGGTGTTCACTGAAAAACAAATGTCTAGTCTTGTGTTCGTTAGGTACATTAGCGATCCAATAATTTTTCTATAGAGTGTGGCATCAATCAATTCTAATGAAGTATCGACCAACAACTTCAGCTTCACTTCCATGGGTGTATTCATGGGCTTGCATTCCAACATGTCAAATCTCTTCAAGATTTTGACCGTATACTTCCCTTGGTTAAAGAAGATCCTCTCAGGACTCTGCCATATCTCAAGACTTAAGAAATAATGCATTAGGCCAAGGTATTTCATTTCAAATTCCGAGGCAAGTCTCTTTTTACATTTAGTGATGAGATTTTCTTCTCCAGTTAAGAATAAGTCATCCAAATATAGAAGTAAGATTACTGGCTCATTGTTCATGATTTTGAAGTATAGATTTGAGTATGCTTTACTCTTGGTAAAGCCTAAGCTCGTCAAGAAACTGTCTATATGGCCATACCAAGCTCTAGGAGCTTGCTTCAATCCATATAAGGATTTCTTCAATTTGTAGACATGAGACTTCCTGTCTTCAACCTCAAATCCTTGAGGTTTCTCTATATACACTTCCTATTCGATGACACCATTTAGGAAAGATGTCTTCACATCCATCTGGTGCAGCTTCCACTTCATCTTAGCTGCAAGAGCTATGATGGTTTTGATCAGAGTGTATCTGGCCACAGGAGAGAATGTCTCTTCATAGTCAATGCCTTCCTTCTAGGAAAATCCACGAGAAACAAATCTTTCTTTATACTTCTCAATACTTCCATCAGCAGCATGTTTTATTTTGAAGAGCCATCTGGAGGATACCACATCTTTATTCTTCAGTCTGGGAACTATTTCCCATACTTCATTCTTCATTATGGATTGGTATTCCTCTGTCATGGCATCTACCCATTATTTTATCTAAATGGCTTCTTCAAAGCAGGTAGGCTCCTCTTCTAGAAGATCACACATCAAAGCCATATAACTGGAGAATGGATTTTGTCTTTTCACCTGTCTCGTAGTTCCTTGGGGAACACCGTACTTCTCTCCATCTTGAATAAGCTCTCTAGCCCAAGCTGGCTTTCTTTTATGGAGGATCGTCATTTGAGGAGGTTATTGCACTTCTACTATATCATGGTCTTCTAGAAGTTCCTCATCAGGGGAAGTTACGACTTCCCTCACTAGTTCTGTAGCTTTGGGAACCTTTCTTATTGCAGTATTGGGGATTACAGGTTCCTCTTCATATACCTCTTCAAGATGGCATAGTTTAGATTTCTTGAGCGATGCATCTTCATCAAAGGTCACATCCCTATTGATCTCAATGTGATGTTAACCTGGTATATAGATTATGAAGGCCTTGGAGACCTCACAGTATCCCACAAATATTCCCTTCTTTCATGAAGGGTCCAACTTGTTTATCTTTTCTTTAGGTATATGAATAAACACTGTATAGCCAAATATTTTGAGATGGTTTACCTCTGGATTCTTTTTGGTGAACATCTCTTCTGGTGCCTTGAGTCCAAGTGCACTATGGGACAATCGGTTCTGCACATAAACAACTGCCATTGTTGCTTCTGCCCATAAGCACATAGGAAGATCTTGATCATGGATCATAGTCTTCACATCTTCTTGTATGGTTCTGTTCTTTCATTCAACTACATCGTTTTGTTGGGGATTATAGGGAGTAGTGAGTTCCCTCTTGATACCAACATATTTGCAGAATTTCACAAAATATTTTAAGGTATATTCTCCTTCATTATCTGACCTGAGTATCTTAATCTTCTTTTCAGAAAGGTTCTCTATCAAGGCTTTGAATTCCTTGAACTTGCTGAACACTTCATCTTTAGTTTTCAAGAAATATATCCAGGTTTTACGAGAGTAATCATGAATGAATGATACATAATATACATATTTTCTAATGGAGGATGATGGAATTGGGCCACATACATATGAATGAATGATTTCTAGGACTCCTTCTATCTTGTTGTCCCTCTTTGAAAACAGGTTCTTGATGTTCTTCCCTTGTGCACATCCATTGCATACACATTTAAGGTTACCTTTGAGTTCTGGTAAACCTATTACCACTTTGCATATGTATGGTAGTGCCTTGTAGTTGATGTGGGATAACCATCTATGCCAAATTTCACATGAGTTTTCAATGGCGTGGGTCATGACAGCCTCTGAGTGACCCTTTAGTTTATACAAGCCATTTTCTTCATTTCCAATGATGATTGCTTCATTTAAGGTTTCTCCTTTAGCCCACATAAGAACTTCTCCATCTATAAAGGAAACTATGAAGCCTTTCTTTTCTATATCTGAAATGGAGAGTAGGTCCTTCTTCAAGCCTAGTACATATAGTATGCCCTTCATTTTTAGTGAATTCCCTGAATTCAGTTTATGATTTGATTCTCCCACTCCCTTGATGGGATATTGGTAATCATCTCCAAGTGTCACTTTCTGATAAAAATTATTTTCTGAGATACAAGAGAGAATGTTTCTTTGTCTCGTCATGTTCTTGAATGCACCACTATCAATGAGCCAAGTGTCCTCTCCTGGTGTTACAGATCCTGAGAGGGTCGATATCAAGACATGGTCTTTGATCTACTCTCTTATCATCTTTGCGGGTGGCTCTTCATCTTCGACTATATGGGCATGGAGCCACTTATGTTTTCTCTTGTATTCTTCTCATCTGGATGGACAAAACTTCATAATGTGTCCCATCTTGTCACAATGATAGCATTGTACATATGAGTAGTCTCTTTCATTTCGTTGTCCTCTCTTCTGAAATCTCCTTGGATGAGATTCTTTATGATTGTATTTGTTTGACTGTTGAGGCTATTTATGAGTCTCCTTTTTGAAGTAGGGTTTCTTCCTTACTCCTTTGGTGTGGGTAGATAGCACTTGATCATCATCCCTTGCTAGTAATGTTTCACTATTCTCTACTCTTGTTTCTTCTTGGATGCATTCTTCCCATAGACTGTCAAACTTTAGTTTCTCCTTTCTGGCACATATCGTCTAGATGAAAGAATCCCAAGGTCTTGTGAGACCATTTAGGGATGTCATTATGAGTTCGTCTTCATCTATGGTATCTCCAATATCTTCTAGATATTCTTTGAATTCTGAGATTCTGGAGAAGTATTCCTGAATCATTTCTCCTTTCTGCATCCTTGTATTATTCATTTGAGTTCTAAGATTCATCTTCTGGTTTATGTTCTTTCCTTCATATAGTCTGGTCAAGGCATCAAACATTTCTTTCAGAGTCTTCTTGGATAACACATAAGGAATCAGGTGGTCTTTGATTGAATCTGCAATGATTATTTTGGCCCTTATTGTGTCCTTTTGATGCTTTTCCTTTTCTCCAGCATCGTCGGGTTATGGTACTTCTTCTTTGACGAATCTTGCTAGGTCATTCTCTTCAAGAATGAGGCCAATCCTATAATTCCAGGCACGGAATTTTTCCACTCCTTCTAACTTGTCAACAAGCTTAACGCTTTCATACATCTTTACCTGGAGCTAGGAAAATGACCGAAAAATGTAAGTGCTCAAAATCAAAATCTGAACTTACCAGGAGGTGCGCATGGCTGAGGCGAGTAGCCTAGTGTGTTTGGATTTGATAAAATCCAACTTTTTCTCCTCCAAATTTGGTTTGCATATTTCTGGACTGGTGCTTCTGGTACCTCTGGTACTCTGGTACTTTTGGTACTTCTGGTACACTGGTTTTCTAGTACTTCTGGTACTTTGTGAAACTAGGGTTTCACTTTCTAGGAGATCCAGCCACTGAAAAGGTGCATTGAGAGTGCCAAACTGATCCTTAGGGGAGGGCACACTTTTCTAGATGGTTTTGGGGTTGAAAAGCTTCACCATCAAAAAGCCCTAATTTTCATGTACGGTAACAGTGACATTTTTCACTTGTGAAAGATGCTTCCTTCATCTTGGCTCTGATACCATGTTAATGTTTAAGCCATTATTATAGATGTTTTCATTTCATTAGATAACAATAGTATAATCCAAGATCATTAAGAAATACACAATCATAAGAGACACAACATTTATCCTGGGAAACCCTCTAGGGGAAGAAAACCCAACAAAACTTCCTTAATACAGATAGCCAATACAATGCCAAGAGATCTCTTAAACTAATACAGAAAGTTCTCTCCCATATATACGCCACTCTCTCTCTCCTTCTTCTCTAGCAGCAGATCTAAACTTGTCTCTCAAATGAGCAAGTGAGTTGTGTGTCTAAGTGAGGCACTGGCCTCTTTATTTATATAAGTTTGGCACATGTGAAGTGTCTCTTCACTAGCAGGGCCGACTTCTCAAACTGGGTGGGTAAACCCACCTTTATTATATTTCAGGGCTTCTCTAATATCTGTTGGGGCTGACTTCTTATTCTTCCTATTACAATTGTCTTTTGACCAATCCGCAAAAGGGGATTTGGTCCTATTACAATAACCGACATGATCAATCCACAATGGGGATTGATCCTATGAATAATATATCAATAATAATAAGAATACTCTTTGCAGTTACATTATTTCAACAATAGTCCGTACAAACCAAGATATAATTCTTCCTACAGAACATGGGTGAAATTGGTCCTACAAAGTCGAGGGCCCATTTTTCGAAGGGTTCTATCATAACTTAGGCTTGTAAAGGCATTTCTTCAGATGATGTAGGTCTACCTATCCTTTGGCAACTATCACAACTTCTCACATACTTGGCAACATCTTTGAAAATTCTAGGCCAATAGTAACCTGAATATAATACTTTATGTGTTGTGCATTTGTAAGAGAAATAACCACCACATGGTCCATCATGACAACTTCGTAGTATTTTAGGGACCTCGTCCTCTCGGACACATCTACGAATAATTAAATCAGGATCCGTGCGAAAAATATCATGACCAACTCAAGAGTAATTAGCACTCTGTGTAATAATTTTCCGCTTTTCATCAGGTGACAAATGAGATGGTAACTTCCTAGTAGCCAGATAGTTTTCCATATCTGCAAACCATGGGGTATTGACAGAAAGGGCAAAAATATGCTCATCTAGGAAACTATCATCTACAGAGATGTCATCATCCTCATTCTTTATTCAGGAAATAAATTCAGCTACTACATTATCCTTTCCAGGTCGGTCGAGCACAGTAATATTAAATTCTTGTAATAACAAGAGCCACCTAGTCACTCGACCATTAGTTATAGGTTTATTCATGAGGAACCTAATGGAGGAATGGTCAGTGTGTACAAATAATTCATAACCTGTAATGTAATGACGAAATTTGTTAATAGCATGAACAACTGCCAATAACTCTTTCTTAGTGACTGTGTAGTTCAACTTGGCAGGGGACACGTTCTTGCTTACAAAATAAATGGCATAGGACTGTTGGTCCTCTTTCTTCCCTAATACCCCTCTGATTGCAGTGTCTGAGGCATCAGTGGATATATGAAATGGGAGAGTCCAATTGGGCCCTCTAAGAACTGGTGCCACAGACAACTTGGATTTTAGGGTTTCAAAGGCAGTTTGAAAATGCTCAGTCCAAACAAAGTCAACATCTTTTATCAATAATCCAAACATAGGTGCAACAATTTTTGTAAAATTTTCAATAAACCACCGGTAATATCTGGCATGTCCAAGAAAGCTTCTCACCTCTTTCTGAGTCTTGGTGGGTGGGAGTCTAATAATGACCTCAATCTTTGTAGGATAGACTTTTATTCCTTCAAACGAAACATGATGTCCTAGAACCACTCCTTCAATTAGCAACATTTTGCATTTTTCATGACTTAGGGATAGGTTCATTTCCTGGAATCTGATGAGGACCTTTTTTAAGTTTTCTAAGGCTTCCTGGTAAGTGTTTCCATAAACTGTGAAGTCATCCATGTAGACCTCCACACAATCATGAATAAGATCGACAAATATCCCTAATACTGCTCGTTGAAATGTGGCAAGAGCATTACACAATCCAAATGGTAAGACCCTATAGGCATAGGTGCCCTAAGGACAAGTAAAGGTAGTCTTGTCCTGGTCCTCAAGTGCTATAAGAATCTGATTGTACCCGCTATACCCATCTAGAAAGGAGAAATAATTCTTTCCGGATAAGGTATCTAGAGCTTGGTCAATGAAAGGAAGAGGAAAGTATTCTTTCAAAGTGGCCTTATTGAGTTCCCGGAAATCAACACAAATTCTCCATTTCTCGGTCACTTTCTTTGGAACCACTACTAGCTGGGATACCCACTTACTATCGGAGATGGGATAGATAAATCTGACATTTAACAACTTTTGGATTTCCTCCTTGACTATGTCTTTGAGTGTTGGGTTCATCCTCCTCTGGGGTTTCCTAACAAGTGTCACTTCCCCTTGGGTGTATATATGATGGATGCATGTGTCAAGGTGTATACCCTTCATGTCAGTGTATTCCCTGGGAACGACGCCAAAATGTCAGGTGTTTTATATGTACTAAAAAAAACACTAAACTACCCTCAATTAAATTGTCAACCCGGGGTAAGTAAACTTAGAGTTGTAGAAAAATATATGTCAAAGGTAGAAGGTTGGTAGGAGTGTAGACTAACTAAGGAAAGTATCTATCTAAGGCTAATCTACTCAATAAAACCTATCTAATGAACAAATCCTACTAGGCAAAATGAAAACTAGGTAACCTAAGTACTTTTGGGCCAAGGACTGATGGATAGTTCCTAAGAAAGCGAATGAAAACTCTATGTAAAGAAAACTAGTTCATGACAATAAGAAAAGGTAAACTACTAAGCATGCTAAGAAAATGATGAAAGCAAAATACCTTTAACTTGCCAACTTATATCCAATGAGCAACTACCCTATGAAAGCAAATGCATAAGAAAGTAAGCAAAAGCACCTATCTAACCTATTAAAGAAAATAGACAAGCAAGCAAAAGCACCTAACTACCCTACTAAAGCAAATAGACAAGCAAGCAAAAGCACCTAACTAACCTATTAAAGAAAATAGACAAACAAGCAAAAGCATAAAACAAAAGACAAGTAAGAAAAGACTTCTCATTGAACAACTACCTAGCCTAAGAGGAAAGTGAACTAAATGCCTAATGGAAAACTATTTCTCTTGCGTGAAAGGAAATTTAAATGCTCGATGCAATGCATGAAAGGAAATCTATTCTATTGAAAGAAGGAAAGACAATCAACTAAACTTATGAAAACAAGAAACTATCTCTTCTAATCTACGAAAGCAAGAAACTAACTTTAACCTATGAAACACTCAAATGTAATGTTGGTGGTTGTGTGAATGCCTTCAGTGGTGAGGGATGATATCTCGATGACATTTGACAACAAACGAAAATTCCAATGGTATAAACTCAACACTAATCTCAATGGAAAAATGAAAGGTATGTATCAAACAATCCAACGAGAATTTAGCCATGACAAGAACAATGTTGAAATACCATGCATCATGTATAAACCATCAACAACATAACGAGATCATCATTATATATCTATACTATGTAAGAAAAACTAGATTCAACTATTAACTAAGAAATGTAATTGCATTTTAATTCTAGGAAAGGAAATTGCGTGAAAGGAAACTACACTATGTCTATTCTAACCATTCAAACTAACATAAACAAATAATCAAAAACAGAAATTTAAAGCATGATATTAAAAAGTAAATTGACAATCTAATTTAACCAACAACTAATTAAATGAAATCTATATAAACTGAAGTAAGTAAGCTATGACTAGAAACTAGAACTAATTCTATCTATCCATCAAAGATCCCTGTCAAATGAAACCCAAATAGAACTCTGTTTTATTCTAAAAACAACTCTGTTTTAAACTTGACTGTAAGACAATAAATAAAAGTGTAATCTGATATCTAGATGCATATGGAGTTAGTGTAGAGACTTCGAAGTCTATTCCTAGCCTACAGAACTAATTCATGCTAACATAATCCATCACACTAACCTGCAAAAGAACAATAAACAATTAAATCAAAACTAGCTAATTAAAACATAAAACATGCGTGTACAGGAAATAAAAGACAATTTAAATTATGAAATGCATAAACAACAGACTAAACATCACTAGACTATTGGTGGGCCCCCTAGCAAGTCGTGGCTACCCTATACAAGCACACCACGAACTTCAGCAGGCCGAATTCACCATGAAAGTCAAAAATGCAGTTATGGCACTATTCTTGCAATGTGAAAAATGAAAAACAGAGTATAATGAATTTATCTCCAATCTGATGGCTATTCTACTTTCCCTAACAATCTAATGATCATCCTGGTAGTATTTATAAGCTTACAACCCAAGTGGTCAACCACAGGAGGGTCGAACCACCTCTAAATTCGGCAAATTGCATTAAATGCATCAATAACTAACAAAACAGAGGAACCCAATAAGCACCCTCTTTGGACAACTGAAATCGAGTTGTCTTGAGATTAGTAGCTGGAGGGGGCAATGACAAACAAAACCCATGTGCTCGATTTTTCCACCACTGGCTGCCAATACCATAACTTCCAACTTGCCTTGCATTTTAGTGCAATACTAGGTGCCAAAATGAGTTATGGATCAAGTACCGGAACAAGTGTTGGATCAAGTGCTAGAACAAGTGTCGGACCAAGAAACATGGTGCGTTTTTCCTTGTAATAACAGAAAAACATGAGTTAACTCTTGGAAACCATAAACTATGATAAATTAAAGTTGATTGAATCACAAAACACGAATTATGTGTACCTCATGCCGATTGTATCATTTTACCATAAAGTTCTTCAAAAATCTCCTTTGAAAGATAAAAAATGCATATATACATATGGAAAAAAGTGTATAATAACGTCATGAAGATGATCATATCTCGGGCCCAACACATCGTTATGTGAACATAAATGAAGATGATGTGTTAGCCTCCTCTGAGCAGTAGAGTTGATGAGAAAACTCCAGATGATTCTCCTGTGTGAGGTAGTGAAAAGAAGATATGTAGAGTGGACATGCCTGTGGATGGGCACAAATGAACATGTGTAGATCTGGTTCTTCTGTGTAATGCAGTGAGCCAGAGCTATGGAATCCCTATGGATGTGGCCCTAGTGGATGAGC
This sequence comes from Picea glauca, assembly GCA_000966675.3. Lineage (NCBI taxonomy): Eukaryota > Viridiplantae > Streptophyta > Pinopsida > Pinales > Pinaceae > Picea > Picea glauca. The sequence continues at coordinate 263,715 of JZKD02S2165398.1, forward strand.
ACTGTTGGGTGTATCAGATCCTTTTCTATATGTTGTTCAAGATTCAGACCTGCCTGTAACCCTAATTGTTATGTAAAGGGTACAGGTCGGCCCCAGCTTAATGTGATTAATAATAAATGTAAAACATAATTAATATGGTTAATAATAATAATAATAATAATAATAATAATAATAATAATAATTATAAAGTGACTTAGAGAGGTCGCCCATGTTGAGCCAATAGACGCCTTTGTTGATTGGACAAGTCTAATATAAGTAAGGGATGATTCCCCATTGTGGAATCATATCTTTCTTGTGAGTTTGGAAATTTCAGCAAATACA
>JZKD02S2165398.1:284617-296841 GCA_000966675.3 Picea glauca
ACGTGGTTGGTCTTCAACCCAAAGTTGGAGTTTCTCCATTATTGATTCACCTTCCTTGTGTCCTCATCATGAATTTCATGGGATACATTTTCACTTTCAAGTGTCCTCTCTATTACAAAATTTTTCAGTCCTTCCATGATCTCCTCTTTTAAACCATCCATCTTTGCCTCCAACTTAGCTTCCATCTCTTGTAGTTCATCTTTTGTTACTGTCTTCTTTTGTAAATCATTTATGTCCCTACACATTTCTTCACCTGCATCAAGAGTCCAAGTAGGATTGTTTGGAGGCTTATTTGGTGTAGAAGTTCCCTTTTTTGGTGGCATGTTGGCCAAGTATCACTTTAAACCTTGATTTTGAGGTGGTTTTGCTAGACAATCTTCCTTTTATTGTATCTCCAAAATTTCGGCCCTTTTGAGTATGAAATTTTGTTTTTTGTAGGTCTGTGATATTGTTTCTCTGCAATGCCATAGGTCTAATCAAAATTGGATGTGCCAAGTGGAATTTATGGTAACTTCCCCACAACTTGCTGATTTCTTTCCTTTCCAGGAGATCTCACTTGTATAGCGTGCCCCGCACCAAATAATTGATATAAAATTCTGAAACTCATACCAGAATTACTACAGTCTGTCCACTATCCAATGCAACTAGTGTCACTCAATTTGGATACTCTAGGAATAAGTTATGATTTTTTTACCTGAAACACCTGCTTGAGACTAGTCAATAGGACTAGTCAAATACCCTATCTTTCACAGGGCGTGTCTACAAATTTAATATGACCCAAAAGCTGAAATTATTACCATAGATACCTTACTAATTTCTGTGAATAGTCTCTGGAGTTCATGGTCTGAAACGTTACAAAAAAAAATCATAGCAAAAATTCTGCAATGACTCAATTCAATATCATTCCAGAACCCTATCTTAGAAAGATTGTATCTCTGAAAGTATAAGGCCTCAGGAGCTGAAATTTTAACCCAATCCGTCTACTAAATATTCTCCAAGCCGTTCCTTCTGAATCATTGTAGAAAACAAGTTATAGTGAAAATTCCAAGGTGTCTCAGATGTAGCGGCGAAACCCCAAGACCTTGAGCTCTGATACCATATGTTAGGAACCAAATATCAATATAGCATAGAAAAACCTCAGAATAATTACTCAATGCCTTTAAAAAGAGAGAAATTCATATAATAATCCTCTTCGAGGGGGAAACCTCCTTATTCCCACATAAATGTTCAATTACAAGATGATTCCAAATGAAAATGTCTCCTTGGTATATATAGGAGACTAGGAGGTATAATTACAACTAATGGACTAAATCCAACATAAATAAAATAACATTACTAATGTAATATGCCCCAATTAAAGGGTAATGAGCCACTATTTAGGGATTAACATGAGAGGACTATTCCATTGCATCCAGAGGACTCGTTTAAGTCAAGAACACTTTTCGTTTCACTCGAAATTTTTTCTGTTTTCCCAAGATACGACCATTTCAGTCAGATTCGGAGGTATAAAGCCCGCATACGCATTTTTTAAATTTTTGCAGAGTATCATTTTGGTTTTATTTCGGTTTTGTATTTTTTTTTCCGGGTTACCACTCATTTAGATCTACGTATTCTCTTTTCCCCACGCCCTATGAGATCTCAACAAATTAGAAACATATAGGAAAATGTGCATCTTCAGGGTAAGCTAATCTAGATCTAACCCTTGTTGTCATCGAGAAGTGAAATTTTTTTCTTGCGTGAAAAGAGTTTTTTTTTAGCATGCTCTCCAAGGCCGTCAACAACAAAAACAACAACAACAATCCTCTTGTTAAACAATACAATATGTTTTGCTAGAACATTTGGTTAAAATTTCCCTTATTAAGTAAGAGGTCCTGAGTTCAAGTCTCTCTTTTGTTACATTTTTTGAAAAAGTTCATGCTAAAATTGTAAAGTGTATTTCATTTCAATTATAATAGTGAATCACTATAAGTAGCTTTAATATTTTATTTTAGATTTATTTATTTTGCATGCAACTTTTCTTTTATAAAGTAAATTCATTGTAAAAGTGATCCCCACTTCTCTTTATAAAAATGGGTCACTTCATAAAGAAACTTACACTACCACGTGGTCCTTTGGTTACCGTTAATTCCTTTTTTAAAAAAGGCATAACTCTCACATCCAAAGTCCTTTTTTAGTGTCGTTGTTTTTAAAACCACATAAATTTTTGAGATCTTTCCATCCAGATCATCAGTTTCAGTTTTTAAATCCATATTATCTACATATTTAATATGGATTCTACAAGTAATTTCTAGCTTACCAACACCAACTACTTCCAATGAAAATCCCATATGGAGGATTTATTAAGAAGTAAATTCTTGTACCAGATTACCTTGGGAAAGGAAACAACACCCACTGATGCTGATAAGAAAGTCAAATGGGATAATAGGAATGACAAAGCATGAGGATTAATCAAAATGCCCATCTCTCCTGATTTAAGGTTCCACCTTCAATCAATCGATCAACCCAAAGAATCTTGGGACAAGATTGAATCTATGTTTGGTAAACATAATATTATTTGAGAACAACATTTAGAAAATCAAGTACTGACTTTAAGTCCAAATGATTTTTCTTGCATTGAAGACTATCTATCTAAGTTTAAAACACTCAAAACTTTATGTGAAGAAAGTAAGATAAAGATAGAAGAAGATCATTGCATCTATCTTATTCTTTCTAATCTATGTAGTGCATATTCTGTGTTTGTATCTACCTTTTATGCCATGCAAGAGGCTCTAGGGGCATCTTATAAAAAACTCAGTCTTGAGAAATTTTTTGATGCTTTGATTAGAGAGAAAGATAAGCCTGTACAACTTGGAGTGATCAACACTACAGGTACCTCCAACAAAGCCTTAGTTGTCCATCAGAAAGATAAACCCAAGAATCCAAAGAAGCAACATCCTCGCCACAACAACAAGCAATATAAGGGTCCCCACTAAGACAAATTTCGCTCCTAATGGTGACAAAGGAGAAAAATATAAAAGTAAGAAGACTGATAGACATTGCAACTTTTGTGATACAGATGGTCATGATGAGTTGAAATGTTTCAAGAAGATGGAATCTTTAGAAGCAACGATGAAGAAGCACAACATCAGTATTGATTCTACTACTACTTCTTCTTCTCATTGACATGCACTTTCTTCTTCTGGTTTCTCCTTCAATACAACTTCTACTTCTTCTTCTGATGAGTGGCTTATTGATTCTGGAGCATCTTATCATATGGCTAAGGATAGAGAAACATTTGTTTCTCTAAATGAATGTAACACCAAGAAAATATTTGTTGATGATGATAGATCTCTTAGTGTTGAAGGATCTGGAACAATTCAAGTAGAAAACGATCATTTCAATGATTTATTATGTGTTCCAGGTCTTTCTTGTAACCTTCTATCAGTATATCAAATCACTCATTCAGGTGAAGGTAAAACCATAGAGTTTTCACCTCACCAAGTTGTAATCAAGGATCTAAAAGATCCTAAGCATGTTCTTGAAACTAGAATTGTTGATGATATTACCAGGTTATACAAGTTTGACAACTTTGGGTGATCATCTTTTTCATCAGTTCTTGTTGCTCATAGTGATGACTTGAGCAAACTTTGGCATGAGCGGTTTGGTCATTTAAACTATCACTCATTGCAACAACTATGTAATCAACAGATGGTGACTGGTCTTCCTCTTGTTTCATGCAGAGATGGTGTTTGTGCCGGTTGTGTTCTTGGCAAACATCATTGAGACAATTTTGAAAAACATGCCTCTTGGCATGCCTCGGGCTTTTTGCAACTTGTTCACAGTGATTTGTGTGGTCCACTTTCTTCTCCTTCTTTTTCTGGGTGCAAGTATTTCTTAACTTTCATTGATGACTTTTCCAGACGTACTTGGGTTTACTTCTTAAAACTTAATAGAAATTTTTTTGACAATTTTTTGGCCTACACTGCCCTTGTAGAAAAGAAATATGGACATCAAATTCAAAAGTTAAGAACAGATAATGGAGGAGAATATGTGAACAATAATTTTACAAATCACTACACTACACAGGGCATCCAAATGCAACACACTGTTCCATATACACCACAACAAAATGGTGTTGATGAGAGAAAGAACTGCACATTAAAAGAAATGGCTAATTGTATGATCCAATTTAAGGGATTAAGTCTAAAGTATTGGGTGGAAGAAATCAACTGTGCAAATTACATATTAAATCCCACTCCCATAAAGGATCTTAAAAATATAACACTGGAAGAAGGTTGGACTAAAATTAAATAAGATGTAAGTCACTTCTGTGTATTTGGAAGTATAGCATGGGCTCACATTCCTGATGAGAAAAGGAAAGCATTACAGCCTAAAATTGAGAAGTGTATATTTGTTGGTTATTATGAAGATGTCAAAGGTTATATACTTCTTCAACCACATTATAATGAAATTATTATTAGAATAGATGTTAATTTGATGAAAATCTCTTGGCATGCGAGCCTAATTCAATGACTGTGCCTTCTTTGGCCTGCGAGCCATCTTCGATGTTTGTGCCTTCTTCTGTTCCTATTCTAATTTCTTCTTCAGATGATGACAGTGAGGATGAAAATCCACCTCCGCCTACTCACCTTCCTCCAGATGAGTCCTTTGAACCTAAACCAACACCAGCTCCAAAACTTCCTAGATGGGCCTATTCAACATGAGAAGCAATTGGTGATCTTGTCGATGATCCTTCAGATCAGTGCCAGGCACATTCAAAGTTCCAACGAGCCTCTTCTCTTTTGGCTTAAGTTTCAGAAACTCATGATCCAGAGACATTTGCAGAAGCTTCAGGTCATCCAGATTGGGATACATCAATGAATGAACATTATCATTCTTTAATGGCCAACGATACTTGGGATCTTGTACCTCTTCCAAAATTAAGACAACTTTTTATATGTAAATGGGTCTACAAAACTAAGTATGCATCAGATGGAAGTTTTGAAAGACACAAGGCTCAATTAGTTGCAAAATGATTTTCCCAAGTTGAAGGAATTGACTATAATGAAACCTTTTACCCTGTAGCCAAAATGAATTCCATCCACCTTATTCTTGCCCTTGTTGCCTCACATAAATGGGAGGTCAATCAGATGGATGTTAAATCATCCTTCTTGCACAAAGATTTGTAAGAAGAAATATACATGGAACAACCTCCTGGCTATGTCCAGAATGACTCTAGACTTGTTTGTCTCCTTAAGAAATCACTTTATGGTCTCAAGAAAGCTCCCCGAGATTGGTATGCCAAAATTGAAAGATTTCTTATTTCCACTGGATTCTCTGGATGCCATTCTAATCTTAACGTCTATACCAAGAAAGTAGGAATCCATCTCATAATCCTTGTCCTTTATGTTGATGACCTTATCCTTACTAGTAGCGACTCAAAACTTTTAAACCATGTGAAAACTAACCTTAAAAAGAAATTTGAAATGATAGACCTAGGACTTTTGCACTATTTCCCTGGCCTCCAAGTTTTGCAAACCAATGAAGGAATTTTTCTTTCCCATTCTAAGTATGCTTGTGACCTTATTCGTCTCTTTCACATGGATGATTTTAAACCAACCTCTTCTCCCTTCCAGTCTGGAGTCAAGATTGTTGCCACCTGTACTTCTCCCGAAGTTGATGCAACCTTGTACCGTCAGTTAGTTGGTAGCCTCTTATATTTGACTCATACCCCTCCCAATCTTTCCTTTTTTGTTGGTATTGTTGCCCGGTATATGCAAACACCCCATGAAATCCATTGGAAATAAGCTAAAAGGATACTTCGCTATGTCCATGGTATAGTTCAGTTCGGGATACATTACAGTTCAGGGGGGACTCCCTTATTGGTTGGTTTCACTGATTTAGATTCAGTAGACGACCCTGATGATCGAAAGTCTACTGCAGGTTATGTTTGCAGCCTTGGTTCTAGACCTATCACTTGGGCTTGTAAGAAACAACAAGCTATTGCACTTTATTCAACAAAAGCAAAGTACCGAGCAATGGTAAATTCCAGTCAGGAAGCCTTGTGTCTTCGACAGATCCTTTCAGAGTTTAGATTCCAACAACAACATCCAACCAGCCTTTGGTGCGACAATGAGAGTGCCATCAAGCTCACCAAAGACCCAGTTCAACATCAGCGAAACAAGAACATTGAGCTACACATGCACTTCATCAGAAAGATCATTCATGATAAAGTTATTGAAGTGCTTTTTTTCCCTACAAAATATTAAGTTGCAGACATTTTCACAAAGTTTCTTACAGAAGAAAAGTTTTCCAAACTTCGATCTATGTTAGGAGTTAAGTAAGTTTCTATTAAGGGGGGATAGGCACTACTTCCTCCTTCCTTCTCCTATTGTGTCACTATTGTAAATCCTTCAATCATATCCCAAGTTGTTCTTAAGGGGGGATGTTAGGATATTTAGACACTTAGGAGTTAGTTAAGATCTACTTGGTCTAATCTGTCGTTAGGTAAAAGTTTGTTTCTTAGTGTGTTTCTTTAGTATGCATTAGTATTCATTTGTAGTTAGAAAATCCGATGGTCATGATATGTTCCTGACATAGAGTGATCTGACGGTTCATATTCTCCTTGATCTTAATGGCCATTGATCCATGGCTTAACACTCGATTGGTCCATGATCTCTATTTAAAGAGCATAGAGGGTCATTTGCCGATGATTGATTGTGAGAAATCTCTTGTAAAGCCTCTCTGTAATATATTTGTTTTGCATTAATAAACTGCTCTAAGTGGTCGCATTGGTTGGGGTCGTGGATGTTTCCCTGTAGGGGTTTTACCACGTCAAAACATCGGTGTGTTGATCTTTGATCTGGTTGTGTGAGTGGTTATTGAAGGTGTTCATCCTCTATTGGAATACATGTGTTGTCAAACATCTCACCCATTAGAACAACATATAAATTAGTAATGTTAACACAAAAAGCAACGTGTTCTAAAAGATGCACATCATTCAAATCAATTTTGGTTTCAAATTATAGTTTGTGCAACATTTATTTTTAGCTCTAAAATTTAGTCCATGCATAAAGTGATTGTAATAAAAATTTAAATAGGGATACACCCTGACTTCATCCACATTCTTTGTTAATGGTTTAAATAGGCTCCAAGCTTTGAGCAATCAAATCACAATCTTTTGAAATTAGAATCTTTGCTTAGATAGGGATTTGAATCAGAACAATCATGGAAAGACTAATCCTAAAAGTTCAAAATCTTATTGATAAGGAATCGCATTTGAAAATGATATCATGGTGTCAATCATGTGATCTTAAATTAAATCAAATAACTTAGCAAAAAGGAATAATAGCTCATAATTCATTAATCGAAGAGAGGCCAAATATATTTTATTTGAAAGAATTGAAAGTGGTTTCTTACTTAACTACCTTATAATATAATATATGCATTTGAAATTGAAATATAGTTAGACTATATCCAAAAAAAGTGCAACAAAGATACATATACTGCCTCCTAAGATTCTATTTAATATTGTATATAGATAATAATCGTATGTTAGGAAATTGTGTAGTTAAAAAGATCATACGAAGGTTTTAAATAAGGTATTCATTACATGAAGATAACAATGTTGAAAGGGAATGTAAGATATATTATTATTTTTTTTGAATGAAAGGTGTGTAAACGATAAACAATGAATAATAAAAAGAGGATAATAAAAATAATCAGATATACCGTGTTTGGTTTTTTTAATGAAAATTTTAAAATGAAGATATTGAGACATTTTGGATTGAATGCAATGGAGGCAGGGGAATCAACCTTATTCTTCCACATTAAATTGCTTTGTATTTAAGGAAGCTAGCAGTCTAAGTGCTATGGACCTACCTGGTAATATTACCTCTGGACAAAGTTCTCAAACAAACCATGTTGACAGCTTCGAACACAACTTCCCACAGACTCCTTCTTTAGCCTCAAATCCTTCTTTGATAAAGCCCAAAATTGTTCTTTTCACGCACCAATGAAAATGTTCACTTGTGCACATTTTATCCCTTTGTTTTAAAGTCCTTACTCCCATGTGACCAAGCACTCAACATTAGGATAAGGATGTCATCATCAGAGGTTTTCTGTTGTAGAACAATTACAATGCTGGTGGTTCTAAAGTGGATACCTTCGACGATCCTGAAGTGTGAGGAAAAAAATATTTTTATGGACATCTCAGAGGATGTTTCAGAAGATGATTTTGAGGCTCCCCTTATGGCTGTGTCACCTGAACCCACTGACATGACCCCTCCCTTAGACCCTCCTGAAGTAGAATCGATCATTTCCCTAAATGCTCAACCTAACTTCTCTACTCCCCAAACCCTCAAGCTAATTGGTTACATTAAGCATAGGAAGGTCATCATTCTTGTTGATAGTGGAAGCACCCATAATTTTATTCATCGCTGAATTGCCCAAGAAACTAATTGCTATATCCATGCCATCAATAATTTTCAAATCATGATTACCAATGGTGGGTCCATGAAATGTGGAGGGCATTGTGAAAAAGTGTGTCTCCAAATTGGTCAATACCACATGAAATCTCATATGTTTTCTATCGACATGGGTGATTGTGACATTGTGTTGGGTGCGGAATGGCTAAGGAATTTGGGTCCCATTCTCATGGAGTTTAAGGAATTAACCATGAAATTTTACTAGGAGGGCCAACAACATAAGTTCCAAGGCATCACCCTCGGTTCCCCAGAGATCATCAGTTCCCATCGCATGGAAAAGATGCTCAAAAAAGGTCATTCTCTCATTATTGCACAACTATGTGCCATTCAAGCCATTAAGACACCCTCTGTGTTGCAGGACCTCCAATCCATCCTCTATAAACATCAAGTGGTTTTTTCCACTCCCTAGGGACTCCCTCCTCCCCATGGTGTTCATGATCATTCCATTCCCCTTGTCCCCATTTACCAAAAAAATGAAATTAAGAAAATTGTTCAATAATTTCTCCATACATGTGTTATCCACCCTAGTACGAGCCCCTACTCTTCTCATATGGTCATGGTCCTTAAGAAAGAAGGTTCTTGGCGCATGTGTCCTGAATTTCGCACCCTCAACAAACTAACCATTAAAGAAAAATTTCCCATTCTTGTTATTGATGACCTCTTGGATGAATTGAGTGGCACCCAATTCTTTACTAAGCTTGATCTTCGTTCTAGCTACCACCAGATACATATGAATGAGGAAGACAATACTAAGACTGCATTTAGAACTCATGAGGGCCACTATGATTTTTTGGTCATGCCCTTTGGCTTGTGTCATGCTCCCTCCACTTTCCAAAGCCTCATGAATCATGTCTTCCATCCTTTTATTTTTCATTTTGTCTTAGTTTGCTTTGATGATATCCTCATCTATAGTAAAACTTGGAAAACCCATCTTCCTCATGTGGATTGAGTTCTCCATCTACTCTCTCAACACCAAATTTTCCTAAAACAATCTAAATGTTCTTTTGGCGCCTCAGAGGTTGAGTACTTGGGTCATCTTGTTAGCAAGGTTGGTGTCAAGGTGGATCCTAAAATGATTGAAGCTATGAAATATTGGCCTTACCCAAAGAATCCCAAAAACTTTCATGGATTTCTGGATTTAACAGGTTATTATCGCAAGTTTGTTAAGAATTATGGAAAGATTGCGACACCTCTCGCTGCTCTCCTTAAAAATAATTCTTTCACTTGGACTCCATTAGCTGCTAATGATTTTCAAACCTTGAAGATGGCCATGTGAACCACTCCAATCCTAGCCCTTCCTGATTTCACAAAGACCTTTGTCCTGAAATGTGATGCTTCCGAGAAAGGAATTGGAGCAGTCCTTATGCAAGAGGGTTGGCCTTTGGCCTTTACCAGCAAACAACTGTCATAGCAAAATTTGGGCAAATCAATCTATAAAAAGGAAATGTTGGCTATTCTGCATGTCATGGATCTTTGGCACCCTTATCTATTCAGGAAACACTTCCAAATTAAGATAGATCATCAAAGCCTCAAGTATTTCCTAGAACAACGCCTTTCCTCCCCAGAGAAAAAAAAATGGGTGACTAAGATCTTTGGATACGATTATGAGCATTTGCAAGAAAGGAAAAGACAATGTGGTTGTTGATGCACTTTCCAGAAAATATGAAGATGAAGGGTCCCTTTTTTCTCTCTCCTTCATTGTACCAGATTGGCTCCAAGTTGTTCACCAGGAATGGCTACACGATCCCAAAAGTTCACATCTGATACAACAATTGCATGCCAATTCTCCAGTTTCCATAGGGTACTCTTGGCTCAATGATGAGATTCAATACAAAGGCTATTTGTATTTAAGTAAACAGCCATAACGTAAATCCACGGTACTTTCTGAGCTTCATGCTACACCCACCGCTGGGCACTCAGGGTTTACCAAAACCTATGATCGGATCAAACGTTATTTTTTATGGGATGGTATGAAATAGGACGTTCACAATTTTGTGGAAGAATTTGATATTTGTCAACGTAACAAGGGAAAAATAGTCAAATCTCTTAGCACAATACAACCACTTCTAATTCCACCTACTATTTGGAGGGATATCTCTATAGATTTTATTGTAGGATTACCTAAATCGGGATATAAATCAGTCATCATGGTGGTAGTTGATCATCTTTCCAAGTATGCTCATTTATTTTCTCTTCAACACCCATTTACAACCTCCACGGTGGCTCAACTTTTCATGGATCGGTTCTTCAAGCTTCATGGCATGCCTCATTCTATTGTTTCTAATTGCAACCCAACTTTCACCAATAATTTTTGACAAGAACTGTTCAAGCTACAAGGCACCCAATTGCATCTTAGCATAACTTATCATCCCCAGACTGATGGTCAAACTGAATTTGTCAAAAAGTGTTTGGAAACATATTTGAGGTGTTTTTCATCAGAAAGGAAAAATCAGTGGGCTCAATGGTTACCACTAGTTGAATGGTGGTACAACACTTCTTACCATACAACTACCCACATGACTCCTTTTGAAGCAGTATATGGAAAAATCCCACCTTCATTTCTCTCATACTTGCCCAGTGTCTCGAAGGTCCAGGAAGTTGGCCGAATGCTTATAGTTCGAGAGGCGATTATCCGCAACCTCAAAGAGAATTTGGTCATGGCCCAGAATTACATGAAGCAACAAGAAGATCAAGGTCACTCTGAACGTCAATTTGCAGAAGGAGATCAGGTGTTTCTTTGACTGCAACCTTATAAGACAAATTCTCTCAAGGATGACCATTTTTCAAAAACCGACACCCAAATTTTATGGTCCTTATATCGTTCTCAAGCATGTGGGACAGGTGGCATATTAGTTAGCTTTACCTAGTCATTCTAAGCTCCATCCTATTTTTCATGTTTCCTGCTTAAAGAAGGTGATTGGAACTAAGTGCCAAACTCAAACCAACCTTCACGATTTGGATGAAGAAGGATCCATTTGGCTACATACACAAGCATTTTTGGACCAACGTGAGTTTCGTCTGCATCAGCGCACCATCAAGGAAGTGTTAGTACAGTGGAAAGATAAAAGTCCAACCGATGTCACTTGGGAACCAACTACCATTCTGCAACAATTTCCTCATCTCAAGCCTTGAGGACAAGGTTGTTTTTAAGGGGGAGGACATGTTAGGGACCTAACCCCTCACATAGGTATAATAATATATTTCCATGTAATAAAGGTCAATATTAATAAGGCCTAGAAATAAGGAAGAATAAGTCAAATGTAAGAATACCTAATAGAATCTTTCGCTGCTAGAAGGATCTTCCTCTAGATTTTTCTTTTGGATATACATATTTAGTATAAATTGGAGTAGAGGGTATGAGAAGTTTTGTCTTGGATATTATTGTAATAGAGCTTTGCTCTGCTGGATTTTGCCCCCTCGAAGAGGCAAGTGAAAATTGCTCTCAGTAATCAAATTTCTCTTTCTGGTGTTATTCCAGTATTATTCTGGTATTATTGTGGTATAGTTCTGGTTATATCATTGTTTATCTTCCATTTCTAGCTAATTATTTATTTTCTATATACTATTTTGTATTTGGAATATTACACTATGATTGTTTTTGTCAGCACAACTCTTTAATATATTTTTATGTCCCTATATGACAGTCCTGTTGGAAGATTGATTGTTGTCATTGATGTCAACCCTAGTCATGGGTTTTGGACCACAAGATTGATAAAGGTATTTGGACATGAAGGAAAATGCACATGCATATACAACACC
>JZKD02S2165398.1:323012-349669 GCA_000966675.3 Picea glauca
TATATATATATATATAATTGGCTCTATATTTATCAAAAAGGGGTTGATAAGTCTGCATAGGGAAATGGAAAAAGGCCCCCTGTGCAAGATAACAATAGTGAGGCAAATCTTGCTATAACAGATACCCCCTAATGTGTGCGATCAGAGGAGTATCTGCGATGGCCGAAATACATTATAAATAACCCAGAAGTGGAGTGGTAGAGAACCAGCTGGATGACCTCAATTGCTCATTACATTATGTATTGACTTTGCATACATGGCTTCCAAGAATACAATGCAGAACCATGTGGAAAATATACCAACAAGTGTTCATGGCCATGAGTAGGAAAGTATAAATGTGATTACATGCCAATAGCTATCATAGTCATGAACAAGGCCCAATGAGTAGGAAAGTATAAATGTGATTACATGCCAATAGCTATCATAGTCATGAACAAGGCCCAATGAAACCAGTCTCAAAATCAATTTGAAGATATATGTATACCATGGATTACAATCTAATCTCCTATGATCGCTGAAGTCAAATAAGTATTAGTCCAATGAAATGGAAGAAACAACTCAAGAAAGATGTGTCCACAAAGTGATGTCTTCAAGTCTTCAATACAATTTGCCAATGGTGCAAGTCTACATCATGTGAATAAATGAGTTGAGGTCGAACACGATGAGACATCGTTTGATTACTGGCCATTGAGGTATACCGTTAACAAATGTGAGATAGCCTAAAAATGATGAAAGTAGGTATCAAGGCACCGAGTGCATCTCTAAAAATGTGAATAAAGGAGCTGGTGTCGAACACTTGAGAGATCTATTGATCAGGAGACATTGATGTATTCCCATCTGTCAATGGAGAGAAAGCCTGCCACTAAAGACTGTAAGCCTCAAGGTACTCATAAAACTCTAGGTCTTGTATCTAGAATACATGAGCTGAAGTCGATGGAAAGAGACCCGCTGAAAGGAGAGCATTAAGGCATCTCTCATCAGTCAGCATGAAGAAGAAAGAAGTAGCTTCATGATTTGGTGGAGATTGAACGAAGAACATGTTCATGAACCAACGACCATGTGCGTCTTTCGCGTGTGCCAAATGCAAGCGGTACATGAAAAAGACCCTCTGAATAGAAGCCAATGCTGAAAACTGTTGACAAAGGTGAGGAAACCACCAATAAGGCTAATGGAATCCAAGAAACTGCACGAATCCCAAAGTGTGAATAGGTGGCTTGTCGTCGAACACAAGGGAAACCACCCAGTCAACGACCCATGATGAAATGTCAATTGTTGGGTTCAAGGCGACCTACCAATGATGAAAGTAGGGCTAGGGTGCATCATAAGACCAAAGTATCATGTGATTCTGAGACAAATTGAGGGTATGGACGACATGCAAAGTCAAGATTTATGAGGAGTGGTCGACATAGGTTGATAGACTTCCTTTGAAAAAGAGCATGAGACATATGTTGGACTCTGACAACATAGACTTAATGATGTGACAACTAGATGCAGGAGGCATCCATAATGTTCTCTATAGTGACTGGAAGATTAACCAGTCGGTAGAGAAAATTCTGTAATGAGATCAACTTCCTAAGGCCATGCTAAACCCAAAATTATGATGACGCAAGGACTCACTAACTTTGTTCTCTGTTCAAAGGTGACACGACTGCTTCCAATTAGAATATAGTACTCCCTTCCCGTCCTTCTTTTTTTGTTTTTTATAACAAGTGAATGCTATGATACAGAGGAGGGAACGAGTGTCACAAGTAAGAAAAACTAGTTCCAGTAGTGGAACGTACCTATGCTCAATGCAAGGAAATGCATGTGGGAGATGGACACTCAGGGTGATGTTCCCAACAGGGTATAGGGTGTCAAATTGTGAAGGATATAAACAAGGCTCTGCTTGGTTGAGGATGCAAATTGCTTGGGCGATGGTTTATAATGCAAAGTGAGAACTGGCTAAAGGCTCAATACTGCAAGCAAGGGCATGATATGCAATCACAATTTAACGCCAAAAAATGTCATTTTTTATATCTTTTAGTCTACTTGGTGTCAAAAAGGGGTAAACTTGTGCCAAATAGACATCTTTTCAAATCCAATTTACGAGTGTGAAAATGACAAGTTCACTCGACGATCTTTTCCATTTTTGATAGCGAGTCGAGAAAGAGCTTAACTAAGACTCATGATCTTTAAAATCCAATTTTAACGAGTGTGAAAGGGACAAATCACTCGAAGATCTTTTCAATTTTTAATAATGAGTTAGGAAAGAGCTTAACTAAGACTCGTTGGGAAGATTCTAGGTGGAAATCCACGGGTGAGGCCAACGCTCCCGTGTGAACCTTATGTGGAATGTCGGTATCTTATGAAGAACGGACACAAGCTTGGGAAGACCCAAAGTTCTCCAAGTCGAGGAGGGAGAAGTCCTAACAGAGGTTATCGTCTCCATGATATATAGGATAATGTCTCTTCCTGGAAAAGACATATGCGAAGGCATTGGATACCCCACAAGACCATCCCAATCAAAGGGAACCTCATCAATACTTGGAGGGAGAGAACTCGGGAAGAGTAAAAATCTCTCTTGTTCAGAAGGTGAAGTAATAGAACTGCCAAAGACATGGCATAGAAGGTATAGAACCAGAACCAGAAGAGCGGAATCGACCAAAAATTACATTGGCATGACCGCTTCCTTAGACTTATCACTCTCCAAGAGAAGAGTGGGGTCGATCAAATATTACATCGATACGACCACTTCCTCAACCATTGGTTGAATAGGATGCGATAAAACAAGGTCAAGAGGTGTATCACCCCAAAAAACAGGAGTGTTTTTGGTCAAATATTGCATCGACACGACCGTTGGTTGAACAAGATGCGAGACAACAAGGTCAAGAGACTCATCACCCCTGAACATAGGAGAGGTGTCAGTTGAAGATTGCATTGACACGACCATAGATTGAATGAGATGTGAGACAACAAGGTCAAAGGACGCATCAACCCCTAAAGGAAAAGAGGTGTCAGCTGAAGATTGCATCGACATGATTGTTGTATCAACCAAAGAAGGAATGGAGTGTTGTGAAACCATAGATGCCTCAGAACCCGAATGGCCCTTAGGTGATCGCCACACTTCTAGTATCCCAACAGTAACAGGACACAAATGAGTAAGGTGACTTCCTTCGCAAGTCCTACAAAGGAATCTAGGCTTACATCTGAGACATCTAGGCTTCTCAATCATATGAATTCCCCCAACATGACTTGCAGTGGCTAGTGACATGCTCCCAGCATGACTTGCAGAGGCTAGTAGAAAATATCCAACATGACTAGTAGAGGTTGGTGATGAATCCCCAACATGACTAACAGAGGTTGGTGATGAATCCCCAACATGATTAGCAAAGGTTGGAGATGGATGTTAAGTGTGACTAGCAATGACTAGACTCATGCCCCCAGCATGACTTGCAGTGGCTAGTTGCAGGTATTCAACATGACTCGCAGAGATTGTCGACCAATCTCCAACATGACTAGCAGAGGTTGGTGATATAATTCTAGTATGACACATAGTGACTGGCCTTATGCCCCTAGCATGACTTGTAGTGACTAGTTGCAAGTCTTCAACATGACTTGCAGAGGTTGTCGACCAATCTCCAACATGACTAGCAGAGGTTGGTAATATAATGCCAGTATGAAACGCAGTGACTGGACTTGTGGTGGTGGCGAATTGCGGCATTTGAGTCCAAGGTCCAAGGAATGATTGGTTTTGAGAAATTGCAGGCCAGGAAGGATCTTGGTTTACATCCTATCCCTATCCAACATGATAGTATCCTCCTCCATACCAGTTCATAAAGGGTTGTAAGGGAATCGACATTGAGGAAGTTTCTTGCGAAGAGAAAGCGACGTGACAAGGGTTACTCATGTGAGGATATATGTTTTCCCTAGGCGAAGGAACTTCATGAGGGGGGTTGTCCATACTATAAAAATAATTTCCCCTGGATGAAATGCCAGAGGACAAATGGAGGTTTGTCATGGAAAAAGTGTTCATAGGAACCGACATAGCAGAATAAGGATAGGTGGACAGAGTGTAATAAGTAGAAGGATTTCTTAATTGGGTATTTACCTCTCACATAGTGGACTCGTAGGAAGGAAGATTCCAACCTCCTACCGTAAGAAATTTTTGAAGGATATGATGCCAACCAAACAGAGAGGGATAAGAAGGAGGCATCATGCCCCCAAACCCAAAAATTGTATTTGCATAAGGAGGCGAGACAGAGGATGGAAAGTGCAAAGACATACCATACATACCATGAGAAAAATGATTAGAGACCCAAGGCATTGACTGAGTATTATAATTCTGCATACCATAATGCGAAGTGGAAGGATATATCCCCATGAAATGAGTGGACATCATGGGGGTGGTAGTAGTAAATGAGGGAGCAAAAGGAACTCCACTATCCATGATAATGAAAACTCAGTATAGACTCTTAAGGCCAACTAGTAATCAAAGAGCATACCAAAAATTCAAACGGCCAACATGCATGTAAACGAGTTAAAGTGGTTGAGTGGTCTCCCTCACTAAAGAAAGTATGTCTCGTCCAAGAGGGACCTGAGACTCCCTGCTAAAGTTTGGAGGTAACAGAATCAGTTATAAGGGCCCTCGTAGGCTTAACAACCAGTCGGTCAGATCCCCCTGGAGAGGTAATCCTCCATAAAGGCCGTGTGTTGTCTGAACCCTATCTGACTCAGGGTACAAGCATAATAACCCCTGCAAGTAACCTATGAGATACCTAAGTCAAGCAAATAATAAACCACTATATAACCGATGCAAAGGCAACCAGTCGTAAGTCTGGATCACCATATGGGTAGGGTAGCAAAGCCCGAAACCTTGAAAGTATCGCCTCTCACAGAGGTATGGATACTAGCAAGATCCCCAAATATGAATAAATCCACAGAAATATCTCTAACGCTAGGTGAGTATCTAGGGGTTATCCCTTCAACAAAATTTGCGCGACCTCGTGCTTAACTCCAGTGTTAGCGGAGCCTCCTGATATTACCAATTATATAATGGATTTCTTAACTCCCTGTCTCAGACACATATGTTGATTTAATTTCCTTGGAGAAGTTTACTCACAAAATCCTATTCCAAGGCACTAAATCCTAGGTTAGTTTGTGCACCCTAAACAATAAAATCATTACTAATCAATTTTAGTTTAAAGCGTAAATTTTATTGGTCGTGATTACTCAAAAAGATATGGAAATGAAACTCATGGTGTTATGACTCTGTATGAAAATAAAAATAGATATAATGCAAAGCCTAACTTTAACTTTTCAGTGAATGATATGCTAAATAAAAATAGTGCAATCTTCAATTTTAACTCTGTAACTAGAAGTAAAATGCAATCTTTCGCTAAATGTGCTAAGCTAATGATAAAGGTTCCAAGACAAAAATACCAACCAATGCAAAATACCTATTTTTTTGTATTTTCAATGTATTAAAAAGAAAATGCATGGACTGATAAGCAACTTCATATATAACTTCTACTATGTATAAAATCAATCACTCGAGCAAAATACCAAGCAACTAAGCAGACATCTCAACTACCAAGGACAAATAAAAAACGGAAACAAAGAGAAAGACGTCGCCCAAAAATTCAACTCCAAACAGGATTCCTGTCATCCCAGATAATCTCAACAGGCACCATAGAGACCTAAGAAGTCTCAGTGATCCTCAAAACCTACCCAACAGTCACTAAACCAAGCAAGCAAGCAAGGGGAAGTGGTATACGTGATTGTTCAAGAGAAAAGGGTGTATATATGCCTCTTGCAGTGGGACAACAAGCGTGTATATGCGGCTGTCAGGGAAAAAAGGGCGTATATCTTTTAAAAGAAGGCTAGGCAAGGGTAAAAGGATGAAAAAATCAGACCCAGAGTGAACAGACTCTGTCCAACTGTGATACAACAAGAAACACAAAGGAAAAAGAGCAATGTAAGAAGAAAAAATACTTCAACCCTTAGAAGGAAGATCTATCCCCAGTGGAGTCGCCAATTCTGTTACAAGGGAAAAACTCTTTATGGCCAAGGGTAAACCACAACAGATAGGTATGACTGCATAAATCAACTCAATTCCAACATGTTCTATATAAACTAATGTGCAATATGATGAAGACGCCTACCTCGATCCAATCCTTTGATTATGTTCCACCGTTGAGCACTTTGACCCAAAGCTTTACACCTGCAAGAAGTTCTCAACAAACAAGCGATGCAAGTACATAGTGACAATATATAAAATGATTTAGCACATCAGATAACACAATCCATTAATAAACATTACAAACATGCCCATGGATAATAATCATATATTTGCAGGATATCGATAGGACCGAAAATGAGTATTTCTATTAATAATTGATCAATAGAAGTATCAACATTACAGACTTTCGTGTCGACACGGTTCGAAACCAAGAAACCAAGTTCCTTCCAACTGGGTCTCCACCACTTCAATCCTCCACCAAAGGAAAGCTCATAGCAAAGAGGTAATAAGGTCCTCTCGACAATAAGGAAAGAGCTTGGGGGTTCAACACTGTGTTTAGATTTGAGGGACAAAGGGATGTAGACTCAATATGAAGTAATTTATCCAGAGTAACTTTTCTCTCAAAGTTGAATTATTTCTCCTCTTTTTTCCATAGCTTGAAATTGTGCTCTTATAGCCCCTGGAATAAAACTGAAGGGCCGAGTTGGAACGTTTCCAATATATGGAAGGCCAAAGATCAGAGATCTTCTGTCGTGACATGGAAACCCAACCTCATTTTGTATTTTCTGGCACAAATCCCGATATACGTGAGTTGTAGTGGAGCAACAAGCGTATACGCATCTTGCAAAGAAGTTAGGGAGTGTATATGTGGAAAAATATATATTTTTGGCTCTGGATTTATCAAAAAGGGGTTGATAAGCATGCATAGGGAAATGGAAAAAGGCCCTCTATGCAAGATAGCAATGGTGAAGGAAATCTTGCTATAACAGGGCCCAACCATCAAGCGCTTCGGGACTTCGCATATCGCAAAGGTGGAAATTAATCCATCTCCTTTCCTTGGAATCCCAAAATCCGAACTCCCAATGTCAGATCAATGGTCCACAATCTCCTACGACCCAACGGCTTAGATCAACTCTTCACGAATTGAGACTTTGCGTTTGACGAATTTGGAGGGTCACTTACTCTCCTTCTCTTGATCCCCAATATATCCTTGGACAATCAATGGTCCACACCCTCTCTTTGATCGACGATTCCGATCAAATAACGAACTTAGACTTCATGAGTTATCATGACTCCTATCTCTGAATTCCTGAGTTGCGAGTCAGCAAAATGTTGATCTCTCGCCATGTGTCCTTTCCCGATGGACGGCTAGGATTGTTGTGGCTCCTAGCTCCTCGGTATTTGCCTCTGCTCCTTGCAAATATTTCGAGGTCTGAATCCTCAGACTCCTGGATCTGCTGCCACCTGTCCTCTGATGATGGACAATTCTGATTAACTTCGAGACTTCGGGACTTCACAAAATTTCACTCCTATGTGCACTTTCAAAGGGTTATACCTCGTGCACTTTCCTATGGATCTCTCAGCTATGGTCCTTCACGCATAGATCCGACGAACGAAATTTGTTTTCTCCCTATGCATGAACTCCGAACTCATAGATACAATGGTTGAGGTGGGTCCCGAAGGAATCCATAGATCAACGGTCCACGTTACTTCGTGACTTCGGGTTTCAAAGGTTTTGGTCGCACCAACCCATAATCTTCCCGATATGCGAACTCCGAACTCGTGGATCCAAGAATCTAGAGGGGTTAATTCCTGCGTTCTTTGCCATAACCAACGGCCGTGACAGCCCTTGGCTCCTTCTGGGAAGGTCTCGTCCGTCCATCCTTCAGACAAGGAAAACATTTCCCTTTCAGTATTTGTATATCACTATTTTCCTGAGTTCTCACCCCGAATGGGTTAGGGACTTGGGTCTGTAAATTCACACAGCAAGGGGGTCAAGGGGAAGTATTCTCTTTAGACGAATGGTTTTAGGTCTACACGATATCTCCTCTCTCGACCATTTTACAAATTACGCCCGGGAAGCCTCCAGAGTGAAGTTGGGCATACAGTTTATCAATGGAAGTGTGAGTTCCCAAGGACATGGAAGCATACACATAATATAGTCATTTAACGTAGAGATGTTCATACATCCATACATATATAGATGTGTAATAACCAAGAAATCATTCATCATTCTAGCTCAACAATTAAAGACGAGAGAAGACTTATCAGAATCGAACAAGGTGAAGCAACTACTGGAAGGGGTGCCCATTTCCACCCAACCATAGGCTCAGTCACTCCAGACAGGTTTATCACTAGCCACCCCCGAGCTATACCATGATGCTCTACAACACAGTCTTTTCTTCTCGCTCAGCCACAATAGGGACAAAGGTTACTCTCCTCTTCCCGCAAGATCCTGGCAATGGTTTACACGATACCAAGCAAGGAGGACTAGCCTCGTTTATCATCTTGTATCATAAACTTATCTGCCATTTTCTGTGTCCAGAATGCTTAGTTTTTCCATTCTTCCTTGAATCCCTGATATTCACTTCCTGTCTCTACACTCTTCTCAGGCATGTTCCTCTCCCCCCCTCACCACATGTTCCCTTCTCGCCTCTTTCAGTAGGGTCGCATGTGGCCCGAATTCCCAGTCATCGGTCAAGTATGGAAGAATCACGGATAAGTTCTTACACACCCCATCCTTCATTAACTCCTGAGGAGGTCTTCCCACCCACCAACCTGATTGTAACTCATTTATGGGTCAGAGGATGGTTCTAGTCCTGAGCAATTAAATCTAGTAAGCACCAGTTTGGTGAAGGTTAGCACAACCATTCCTAGTCCCCTTTACCCTCTCTTCGTATAGAACTCGTGGTCTTTATAAGTACACCTTCCTTCCATTAGTCATGCAACACTTGTCCATTTTTTTAGTAAATAATTAGGTTCACATTCGTTTACCTTTCAAACAAAGGTCCATCGAATGAATATTCACACATATAAAGTTTGCCATAGTCTTTTGGCCATTTATAGTTATATTTACAAACTGGGGGAAACAAGGCATCACAGCGAGCCATTGACTAATATGCTTTCAAGAGCGAGTAAAAGTTCAAGAAAAATAATAAGTGAGATTTCAGTTCTGCAAACCCATCATAATAGAATCACGGTAAAGGTGGCCTAAATCCCAGAGAAAAGGAAAAAGCAAGGATGGCTAGCCCTAGGGAAACCAATCCAATCCACAAGAAAATAAGTTGACATAAAGTTAAATAAGGACACTAGAAAGTGGTGTGAGTTCCAAAAAATCCCTTGGCACAACACTAATGAATGTCGCTCCAAACAATCATTGTTGGATGAGATGAAATCCTTAAAGTTAGATGCCAACTTAAACTCTGATTCAGAACTAGATAAGGGAAAATGGATCATTGACGCAAAACCTAGTGTCACCATTGCTACTACAAAAGTCTATCTAGATGAACTCGAGGAGCTTGAAGAAGGGGAGTGACTCACAGATGTGGGTAAAGGGGACCCCCCTCCATTTCATTGTTGACAATGGTAGCCAGAAGAACTTGATCTCAACAAAGGTCATCAAGAATTTGAACCTAAACAACGATGTTGCATCCTTGGCCATACACCATCGATTGGCTCAGCTAGGGATGATACATCTATGTCAACAAGTAATGTCACTTGTACTACAACATCAAAACCTTCAAAGATGAGGAATTGTGTGATGTTTCCCCCTTTGAAGTTTGTGATGTTTTTTTAAGAAAACCATATATGTGGAAGAAACATGTTATCTATGAATATAGTCCCCATAGTTTCATTATTAATTTGGGAGGTCAACTCCACAAGGTAACAAAGGTATTCCCAACTACTACGGTCTCTTTGATCTCTGTGAAGCAGTGTGAAAAGGTGGTCTCTCAGACTGGGAGATTTTTCCTCTTTATGGTCTAGTCGAAAGGTGAACGAAAGGTCACTACAACCACCAAAATATTTACATGAGGTATATTTACACAACAACAATAGGTGGACAGGATAATATAAGAGAAAAAAGACATATTTTCCTCATCTGTTGAGGTGCCTTTGCACTGTCAGGTAAAGCACTCAATTGATTTGACACCTGGTTCTCCTCTACCTAAAGACCCTGTATACAAACATTTTGTTATGGAGAATGAATAAATCAAATGCTAGATCTAAGAACTAATTATGAATGGCCACATTAGACCAACCTCCTTACCTTGTGGGAGCCCAATTGTTCTGGTACAAAAGAAGGATGGGACATGGAGACTTTGTATTGATTATAGAGCCTTAAAGAAGATCACAATAAAAAATTGGTACCTAATCCCCCAAATTTATGATCTTTTCATTCATCTCAAGGGAGCCAAATTTTTCAGTAAGATTGATCTGAAATTATGCTACCACGAGGTGTTGATTGAGAAAACTGATGTATGGAAGACATCTTTCAAGTTTAAAGAAGGTCTCTTCAAGTGTCTGTTCATGCCTTTTGACTTGACTAATGCCCCGACCACATTCATGTGGATGATGGATGATATATTTTTTCCATTCATAAACTCCTTTGTGGTCTTATATCTAGATGACATCCTCATATTTATAAAAACCTAGGAGGAACATTTAAAGCACATTAAACAAGTCTTCGGCACATTGTGACAACAAAAGTTATATGCCAACTTGGAGAAGTATTCATTAGACATGTAGAGAATCCAATATTTGGGATACATTGTGGATTAGAAGGGTGTGCATGTGGATCTAGATAATATCCAAGTCATTCACAAATGGTCAAATCGAAGACACTGACCAAGATTCATAGCTTCTTGGGCCCTGCTAACTTCTACCATAGGTTTGTGTTGGGGTTCTCTCATATCACTTGGGCCCTAACCCAAGTGACCAAAGGTGGATTAAAGGAAAAGTTTGTTTGGGTCGTGTTAGTACTAGAAGTCTCACCTAGAATGCTATAGGTGTGAGCCTAATACCCATCAGAAAACTTGTAGGTTTGTAAAAAGATAAGAGTTTAGTTCAATATGTAGTGAATGGGTGAGAAACTCAGTTTAAAATATCAACACAAAACCTCCACAAAATATACATCAGCAAGCAAGGCTTGAATAGTCTCAGACCAATATTTAGAATATAAATGGAAAGATGGAAGGCTTAGTAGAAAATGTAAAATACATCCATTAGGTTACATCAGGTAATTCTGAAACACATACAATAGAAATATCATCAAGTAGGAACCTCCTAATCAACAAGAGAGTACTTTGATAACACTTGCACCAATTAACAAACAATAAATATTTCACCACATTAAGGAAAATTGTACTCAGATGAATCCTTTTATCAATAGCTAGCATCAAAGTAAGATTGAAACACATATATGACAGTAGGAGAAGAAATTGATCATTAACTATTCAATATTGTTAAGTCTGGTCACATACAATATGGAAACTTTTACATTTGAAAGTAAAGAAATGAGTCTCACAATAGCCACTCTCCTCTTCCGTTACTCTCATCAAATAGTCAAATACATAAAAAAAATATCTCTAGGAGTTCGCAACTTGCTCCATCCATTGGATTTTGTGCCTTGGAGATATGTGGCAATAGACAGACAGACAAAAATCCAACAAACTGCTAAATTTCAGGAATTTATTGGCAATATTAAATACAATTGCAACCAACTCAATACCTTTCTAATGAGCTATCGTGCACCCCAAACAAATATTGTATCCCAAAGTTACACCCCCAGGAAGTTGATACACCAAACTAGCCAAAATAGGGTCCACAAACCTGTTGGCTTTTCATCTTCCGGGGTTAGAGTTTTTTATTTTCTTTATGTTAAAAAGGCCTTTGGAGCCTCATTGTAATGATCATCTTCTTGTGAATGATCATAGTCATCACATCTATTCATAGAGATAAATTTCCACCATTCCACCAAGTCTTTCACTTTGTATTTCTGCAATTTTGTACATTTCGCTCATTAATAGAAGTTGTGTATTACTGTATCTTTGTGTTTATGGTTATATCTATGATATATCTCTATTATATTATTGATATATCTCTGTACATCTCTTTATTATATCTTTGCTCTCATTTTGTGCCAAAAATAATCCGGATCAGTGGTATCAGAGCAGGTTGTTCTTGATCATTTTTTTTGTGCATGTCCCCGACGAGGTCTGAGTATAGCAAGTTGGGTCTCGAGCTTGTCTCTCTTGAGGAAAATCGCTCTCGAACGCCTAAGAAACCCTCTATGGAGGAAGAAAATAAAAATTCCAGAGCATACAATTCTATTGATTTGTATCTTGAGCAAGCTCTCATGCGACAGAGGGACGGAATGATGGATATTTTTTCCCACATCCTTCAACGCTTGTCGAAAACAACATGCACATCTTCATCAAGCGGGCATTTTGGAGGCACCTCTCCTTCAAGGTACAAGTTAATTTTTATATTCTCGTATTTGAAGGTTAGATAGATGCAGATGCCCTAGAAAAATGGTTAAATATGCTAGAAGGTTACTTCTCTATTCACAATTTGTCCGATAGGGAAAGGATCACCTTCACACTCCTTAAGGCTCTCCCCCATGTCAAACATTAGTGGGAAACTTACTGGGAGAAAATTTCCACAGAGGACTCTGGAATATATGGGGTCGAGCCCACTTGGGATATTTTTGTGGATGCAATCAAGGAACAATATTACCTTTTTAGTAACTATGATGACCAGTACATGAGATGGACCACACTGCGGCAATAGAGGCAAAAAACAATGTTGTAGTTCACAAATAATTTCCTTACCTTGCACACCAAGCTGGGTATCAAAGACTTGGAGTGACATTTGGTTCCGAAATAATGCAAGGCTCTGCATAGGTACATCCGAACCGAAATGAATTTTCTGGACATCTCATCACTGGGAGCTGCCTATTGATATGATATCAAAGTCGAGCAGAAATTTAGGAACGAGAACAAACAAGAGTTCGGGTCTGCAAATCTGCAACAACCAAAGTATGGTAAAGACGACCCTAATAACCAGCCTCTAGAAAACCAGTCCAAGCCACAAGAAAAAAAGGGTAACAGAAAGACGAAGAAGGACACTGGAAAGTGGTGCGATTTCCACAAAATCCCCTGGAAAAACATCGATGAATTTCGCTCAAAAAAAATCATTTGGTGGCCGAGATCGAAGAAAAGGAGTCGAACCCTAATTTGGAATCTGATTTAGAAAATAATGAGAGAAGACAAATCATCGACACAGACCCCACTGCTATTGTTGCAACCACAACAATTTAACCATAAGAACCAACAGATCCTAAAGAGGGGGAGCACCTTTTTCATTCACAGATGTGGGTGAAGGGGACCCCACTGCATTTTATTGTTGATAGAAAAATACAGAACAAACTCATCTCACCAGAGGTCATCAAACAGTTGGATTATCGACAACACCACACCCGCAACCATACAACATCGAGTGGCTTCGCCAGGGGCGAGATATTTGTGTCAGCCAGTAGTGCCTTTTGTCATACGACACCAAGCCCTTCAAGGATGAGGTATTATGTGATGTTTCCCCATTGGATGTCTATGATGTTATTTTGGGCCAACCATTTATGTGGAAGCACCATGTTATTTATGAGTCTCGTTCTCGTAGTGTCATTGTTACTCTAGGGGTCATCTCTACAAGATACCAAAGGTAGTTCTGACTACTATCCCACCTAAACAATGCCACAAGGTAATATCTCATACTACAACATTCAACCTCTTCATAATATGTTCAAAAGGTGAACAAAAGGACATTGTAACTACTGCAGCCTCAGTCCAAACACCTTCTATCTAGTAGAAGCAGGTCGACTAGATTGCATCAAAGCGAAAATATTCCTTCTGCATACAATCATATCATGTATCCAAGCGAGTTAACAAGTTCCAACCATTTTAACATCAGGTTCTCAACAACCTTCCACAATCCAGGAAACACAACTTCTCCAGCAAGACAAGCGACTCACCAAGGTTCAGATTCAACAAACGCTTCCCCCTCTCCCCCGAGTACTCAATGCAATGGAGACCATTGTTTCCTAAGGAGGGAGGATTGATCCAGGGGTATATCGATGTCCACCCACATATTCCAATTAACTCAAAACATTTCTTTGGCAATTTACTATTTTTAGCAGTTTTTCGGGTCCTAAACTTCCGGGGCCATTTTAAGGACCTAAAAGGAATTTTTTCACAATCAGGCACCTCAATGACCACTAAAATAATTATTGATCATGTGAAATGAAACTCCTTGTCAATACCTTTCCAAAAATCTATCATTTGCCCCAAATGGAGATCGTATGCCAAAGTTATGCCCCCAAGAAGTTGATACACCAAACTACCCAAAATAGGGTCCACAAACCTGTTGGCTTTTCATCTTCCGGGGTTAGGGTTTTTTATTTTTTTATGTTAAAAAGGCATTTGGAGCCTCATTTTAACTATCATCTTCTTGCGAATGAGCATAGCCATCACTTCTCTTCTCAAAGATAAGCTGTCACCATTTCAGCGAGTCTTTCACTCTGTATTTCTACAATTTTGTACATTTCGCTCATTAATAGAAACTATGTATTACTCTATCTCTATATTTATGGTTATATCTTTGATGTATCTCTATTATATTATTGATATATCGTTGTACATTTCTTTATTATATCTCCGCTTTCATTTCGTGCCAAAAATAATCCGGATTAGTAGGATAGAAAACAATGATGCATTTTTGTTGTACGGTAGCTCTTAACCTCACACATCAAGTTTTTCTCACACATGATATTTGGGCTTGTTTGAAAACATCATCAACGAACAAGAACACAACATAACAAGGCTACCTCATGGCTTCTTTATATCACTTCAAAAGAGTTTGGAAAACATTATAAAAGTGGGTTTTGATACACTTGTGTGGATTTTCTTCACTAACACTCATGCAACTTGTGCAACTTTTCCTTCATTAACACATGTGCAGCTTTTCCTTCGAAAGTCACATGAGTTTACTCACACATGTAAACCAAACTTCTTTAATGCAATTAAGAAGAAATACCTATCTCAAGCACCTCGAGGCTAATGTCAAGCAAATTTAAGGTCCATCTCATTCATGAGGAGTAATTTGGCCTCCCAAAGTCTCCATTAAGCATTAGGATCTCCATTTCAAATGAGGATCCTTCACATGAGCTACTTCTTCATGGAGCTTGGAATTCTATAAATGAGAAACATGGGACAACATTTGAAGAAAAAGAAACTTTTCAAAGTTATGTTGTAGAAATGAGATTGAAAACCACTTGTCTTTCTCTCTCATCTCACCAATCCATAACCCTCTTTCAGAATTTTAACTATTTTGAAATTAAAATTTATCTTAAAATTTTTTAAATAATTTTATTTATTTATTTTAAATTTAAAATATTTATTTTTTTAATTTAATTAAATACTTTTTCCAATTATTTATAAGATTTTAAAATATTTAAAATATTTAAAATCATGAAAAATACATTTGTAGATATGTTGTTTACATCTAAAAAATAATTATGTCATATATAATATATTCTCTTTAATTTCATTTACTTATTTATAGATATAGATATGCACAACTCTTTCAAATCTTAAATAAATTTTAAAATTCCCTCATTAATTTTGTATTTATTAATAAACTTTATATTTAGTTATATGGAATTATATTTTTTATTAATAAACTTTATATTTAGTTATATGGAATAATATTTTTATTATACATGTTTGGATTTTGTTTGATTGTTTTATGGGTATGTAATATTCATTTAAATTTTAATAAACTTTATATTTAGTTATATAGAATAATATTTTTTTATTATGTATATGTGGATTATTTATTTATTTATTTATTTTTATTTATTTTTATTTTTTATTTTATTTTATTGATATGTAATATTTATTTAAATTTTAAGAAATTGTCTAAATGTTTTAGGTTTTAGTCTTTGGAATTAATGATATTAAAGGAAATTGGAATTTTCTTATTTAAATTGCATTTTTAATGTAGAAAATTAAATTACAATTTTTTGTTATTTAAATTTCATTTTTAATGTAGAAATGGATTTAACATGCTGAAAAAACTCTTAAAACACTTGGGTTATAGTCTTAGCTACTCAAATCCACAAATCCAACAATTTTTCACCAGATTTTAGATAAAATTAAACAGAAAATGTTCCTAGAAAAAAGCCAAAACATTTAAACTAAAACTTTTTAAAATTTCAACTTCATCAATAAATTTACAGTTTTTCTGTATGGATCAATTTACAGTTTTTCAGTATGGATCAATTTACAGTTTTTCTGTACGGGTTTTCAGATCATCTCTTATCCTCATGTTTACCTTCATTTTCTCAATCTTCAAACTTGTATCTGCAATTTTCTTCTCCGGCATTTCTGGACTCAAGTTTCTCTTATAAGGCTTCTCTTGTGCATCACTACATAGTGGTGGCTTCCCTTTTCTATCCCTAGTAAGATCAACTTCCAGTTCCTTGAGCACGCTCTCTAACCCTGTCGTTTTTCCTTCAAGTTTTTCCATTTGGGTACCATGTGCCTTCGAAACATATCGCTAATGGTTACACAGAATTGCAACTAATTCACCAATATCAAGTTGATATTATTTGAAGATATCAAATAACTTTCTACTTAGTTTTGTACTTTGACAAATTAGTCATCCTTAGATTTGATGGTTAGCATTATTCATATTGGTAACTATGATATGTTTGAGGTTTGAGGTTTGGTAAATATATTGTTTCACATAAATTAGTAAATATATTTGAAGAATATATATGTTGAGGTTTGTATTTTTTTTTTAAGGTAGTTAAATATATAATAATTTGATTGTTAATTGATATCGAGGATAATTATTATTGGTTATTATTTATAAAAGTGGGTTGACCCATCATTGCTATTTTAAAAAAACAATGGTACTTCAAATGATTTATTAGTAATTTGTAAAGGGACACATTTTCACTCATACTAAAGGCCTCTAAGTCTTGGATCATTAGTTTGTGTCCTTACATTCAAGAAAGGTGGGATCTTAGCCTATTAGATGTAGTTTTAGATATTACTATAGGACTAGAAGTTGGTTTCAACTTAGGTAGTATCTACAAGAAATCCAATTCCCCTTCTGGTCATAGCCAAGACCATCCTCTTCCTGGAAACATACATTCAAATAAGCAAGAAACTGCGATGAAAACACCTTATTGTTTGAAAAAACATGGTATTCCCACACATGATGGACACCTTATGCAACCAATCACACAACCAAATAAAATATAATAATGTCAATGTTTTTACGTGGTTAAAAACCTCTAAGAGAAAAACAGTTCACGGGCCCAACCAACATGGCCACTTGAGGAAATATATTAATGCAAAAGAAAAATACTTTACAAGAGAGCTTCTCACAATTGATCATCAACAAATGACCCTCCATGCTCTTTAAATTGAGATCATGGACCAATCGGGTTCTAAGATAAGAATCAATATAGTCCTTAACATTGAGGAGAACATGAGCCATCAGATCACTTTGTTTCTATAATATATCATGATTGTCAGATTACACAACTACAAATGCATACTAACTCATACTAAAGAAACACACTTCTACCCAAAAACACATTAGACCAAGTTGATCTTAACTAACTTCTAAGTGTCTAAATATCCTAACATCCCCCCTTAAGAACAACTTGGGATAGGATTAAAGGATTTACTAAAGTTACACTTTAGAAGAAGGAAGGAGACAATAGAGTATATCCCCCCTCAATGACAGCTTCATGAACTCCTAACATAGATCAAAGTTTGGAAAACGTCACTTCCATAAGAGACTTTGTGAAAAAGTTTGCAACTTGATATTCTATAGGGAAAAAGAGCACTTCAAGAACTTGATCATGAATGAAATTTTTGATGAAGTGCATTTGTATCTCAATATGTTTGTTGTGCTAATGTTGACCCAGATCATTAATGAGCTTGATGACACTCTGATTGTCACACCAAAGGGTGGTCGGATATTGTTGCTGGAATCCAACCTATGAAAGGATCTATTGAAGCCACAAGGCTTCTTGACTTGCATTAACCATTGCTCAATACTCTTCTTATGTTGAAGAAATCCCAAGTGAAAGGTTTGGAACCAATACTGAAAAAATAACCCGTTGTAGACTTTGAATCATCAAGGTTATCATTCTAATCGAAATTAATGAAACCAACCAACAAAAGAGTCTCCCTTAAACTGTAGTGTATCCCAATATGAATTGTACCTCAAACATACCAAAGTAACCTTTTTTTTACTTTTCAATGGCTCCCATGGGGCTTTTTCATATACCAGGAAACAAGAGCAACATTGAAGGAAATATCATGATGGGTATGAGTCAAATACAAGAGGCCACCAAGTAATTAATGTTACAAAGTGTCATCAACTTCAAGAGTATTACATGTGGTAGTGAGTTTGAATCTATACTTGAAGGGAGATGGGGTTGGTTAAAAATATTCCATGTGAAAGTGACAAAGAAGTTCGCATACATACTTAGACTGGGAAATGTAAATTCCTTCCTTGGTTTTCCATACTTGGAGGCCAAGAAAATAATGCAAATAACCTATGTCTTTCATTTCAAATTTGTTCTTAATGATGGAATTAACATGGATTAAGAGTTTAGGGTCACTACCAGTGAAGATAAGGTCATCAACATAAACAAAAATTGTTATGAGGTGGATTCCTAATTTCTTGGTATATAATTTTCAGCCCTAGACAAAGCCCCATGTTAATCATAAAACCCCTTATTAATCCCTAGATATTGAGTTATTACATTTCTAGTGTTATATTAGTAGGTTGGCTAGAA
This sequence comes from Picea glauca, assembly GCA_000966675.3. Taxonomy (NCBI): domain Eukaryota; kingdom Viridiplantae; phylum Streptophyta; class Pinopsida; order Pinales; family Pinaceae; genus Picea; species Picea glauca. Next base: position 341,888 of record JZKD02S2165398.1, read on the forward strand.
CCTTTCATTGTACCCTTTCATTATAATTGTACCGTTTGTCTCCTATATATATACCAAGGAGACCTAGCCTTAGGATAATATTATCTTATCTTGTACATTGAATGTATTGTGAAAGGAGGTTTCCCCCTCAGATTTCACTATTATTCATTGGTTTTTTATCATCATCAAGGAATTGGTTCATAACATTTGGTTTCAAAGAATACTATCACAGGGTTTTGTTTCTTCAATCAAGACATATTGGTATTTTTGCTATAACTTTTTTTCTAGAAAGTTTCAGAAAGAAAATGTTTGAGGAGGCTGAGGAAAGATAGAGAAGAAAAAGTCTTCAAATTTTAGATTCTAGTTTGTTACAGTTTCATATATATATTATGTGGAAGTTAAGGTTTGTGGCTAGTCCTAAAATTAGTCACAAACGAGTCATCTTTTTATTTTCTCTATAAAAAACTTTTGGTGAAGTTTCAGAATCTAAAATTTTGAGAATCTTGAGGAGACATAACAAATTACATGTGCAAAAATTTTCAAATTTTGAATCATTATAATTTATAAGATATATCTTATGGAAGTTGGGATTTTTTACTGATCCTAAAATTACTCTTAAATAATTCATCTTACTATTTTTCCTGTAAACTTTTATCAGTGAAGGTGTGGAATATGAAATTTTCAAGAGTTTAAGAAGTCATATCAGAGTACTACAGGACAAAATTTCAGACTCAGAAGGATTCAAATTTCAGAGATATATTAAGACAAAGGTCAACCATCTAGGTAGTCTCCAAACTAGGGTTTGAAAGGTACATAACTTACAATTAGCATAACCTTTAAATGGAAGATGAAGTGAAAAAGAAGATTGATGAAATGGAAAATAAGATGGATGAAAATAAGGAAGAAATAAAAAAATCCATGAATGGAACGAAAAAGAGTATGGATGAAAATAAGGAAGAAATATTAAAATCCATGAAGCATATAGAAACCATTATCTTAAAGAGGATCCCAAAAAGGGATATGGAGATCCAAGGAAATCCTGAAAATAAGGAGAACAATGGTGTTCAGACTTAATCACATATGGGGAGTATTTTATCACATTTGGAGATCACAAACACTGAATATCATTATCATGATCTCTCATCACTCCAAGATCCACATAATTAGGGATTCCATTCAGCACCAAGAAACTACTTCACTCTAAAGATTGATATGAGGAAAGATGAAAGTAAAAATATGGCTACTAGAAGAGTGGTCACTACCAACTATAGATACCATCATGATCCCTCTCCTTACCTGACTCAACCAACGAGATTGTCACCTTAGCAAATGGATGAAATAGGAGAAAATGGACTATGCTTCAATTGCGACAAAAATTATAGTAAGGGGCATAAATGTAATGAGAAGAAAGTGTTCCCAATAAACAGTGAAGAGGAAGAAGATAAATAATTGGAACCATCACAAGATATAGATATAGAAGAGACTACTCCAATGATATATTGTCATGCAATGGTCAACATCAATACTCTACAAAACCTCAAGATAGAAGGATATACCAAAAAGAAAAAGGTAATAGTGTTGATTGATTCTGGTAGTACCCATAACTTCATCGATTACAAATTAACAAAATTTCTCAATTGCTTTGTATTTATAGCACCTGAGTTTCAAGTAATTATTGCATATGGAGGTATCATAAATTGTTCAGTGAAGTTCTGTAATTTTAAGCTCAATATGGGGGAATATTTATTGTATATTCCCATGATTGCAATCCAAATGGGTGGTGTTGATGTTGTATTAGGGGTCAATGGTTACAAAATGGTGGATCTCCAAAAAGTTATCAACAATCATTCCAAGGTATTTGGAGAGATGCCTAAGTGTCTTTCACCTACTTGAGATCATTCCCATGCTACTCATTTGCAACCAGTAAGTGTACATCCAGTATTCCATGTTTCCTTCTTAAAGAATATAATATATGAAAATATCTCAGTCCAAACTATTTTACTAGAGATTAATGGAGAAGTAAAAATAGTACTAGAGCAAAACAAAATCCTTGAAACAAGGATTAAGCAACTACAAAATCAAGCAATTAATGAATACCATGTCAAGTGGAAGAACCTGCCAATGGAAGAGGTGATTGTTAGAATATAGAAGATGGTGTGCTCATTTTACCATTGACGATACCTTCGTCACGCAACCATAGGCCGAAGCCTCCCTCCGAGCACCTTAACCTTGACTGAGAATTCCTCTGAAAGAAAACCCTAGGCTAGATAGCCAAACAAAGGGTAGCACACCTCTCTCCAAGGATAGCGCAACAAAAAAGACTAATCAGATAGTCCCAAACCCTAGTCAAGAGATATTCAAGCCAATACTGAAAACTTGTTGTTGTTGTAGCTGCACCAGCAACTCTCCTCCAAACCTGCGCACAAGACTGCAACTACAGTGTGCACCTCTCTAGGAACTGCAATTTTGAGATGCTACAAATGAGAACTGGCGCCCTGTATTTACAATAGTTCTACTAGTTTTGTTGGGGCCGACTTCTCCTTTTGGATAAGTGTCTGTTCAGTATATTATTATTATTTCTGGTCGACTTCTTCTCTTGGAAGCTAATAACCTAATATAAATTATCTTCTTGAGCCAACAAGGCTTCTAGGGTTATTAGCCAACTCATTAGGGTTTCTCTTGCTTCCCGGAGTCTTCTATTCTCGTCAGGTTCACACGTGGAGGTAAATACCTCCTGCAACTACCATAATATTAACACTCCCTCCTAGCTAGAGAGGTATTTACAAGTAATGGACTTGAACACAAAAACATACCATTTACCCGGTAGCATCAATATAGTCATCTAGACTATTTCATGACTAGATCATGAGCATCACCATCACCATCAGTTGCATCAACTCTCAAAACCATACTTCATTTGAGTAATTAGATATGATGTTGGATAAGTCACTCTTACCATAGAGTGATACAAGAGGAGTAAAAGTTTTGAACCGTTTTCCGTCTGGAAAATCTATGTTCATCATCCATCTGAATGATCATTATCTCCAATAAACTGTTGATAGTATTCAAGGCAATTAGAACAAGGATAGAGCACAACTGTTTCTATTCATAGTAGTACATAACTACAATCCAGTGGTTCACTACCACATCAAGTAACACACAAGTACTTGATCAACAACGTATGGTTGCAAACAATGAAACATATTCACCATAGTAGTCCTCATCTACTGTCATCTGATAGCATCCTGCATAGAAGCAATGTTATGATATAAAATGATTTGTCTGGGTCAATCTTTCACTCACATCTGTGAGCTCTAAAAGAATATCTGCCACAATAGTCTTCATCTACTGTCATATAATCTTCATAACAAACATTTGATAGCAATCTGCACAGAAACAATGTTATGATATAGGTTGAATTATCTAGGCCAATCTTTCACTCACATCTGTGAAGTTTGAAAGAATATATGTCTCATGAAAAGTGGAACATATCCACCACGGTAGTATATCTCTACTGTCTAGAGACAGGTAGTCTCTATAACAATCATTTGATGCCATCCTGCATGGAAAAATATTGTTAAAGATAAACTGAATCCTCTGGGCCAATCTTTCACTCACGTTTGTGAGATTTGAAAGAATATCTACCCTCATCAGTAATGGGCTATCTGCCCAATTCTTCACAAACAAGGAAGAAGGATTATTTCTGATTTCTGAGCCTGGACCATTTCTCACCCTGGGTCATTCTTCCTACACTATTTAAAGTGCACCCTGGACAGAATGTATAAACCCTAAGAAATGTTTGGACCATTCCTCACCCTGGGCCATTCCTCCTACACTAATTAAAGTGCACCCTAGAGAGAATGTATAAACCCTAAGGAATGACTGTCCCTGATTGCTAAGCCTGGACTATTCCCCACCCTGGGCTATTCCTCCAACACTAAACAAAGTGTAACCTGGAGAGAATGAGTTTTCCCTAAGGAATAACTATCCGGACCATTCCCCACCCTGGGCCATTCCTCCGACACTAAACAAAGTGTAACATAGAGAGAATGAGTCTTCCCTAAGGAATGTATGTCCTACATCAACCTCCAAAATAGACCATTCTTCAAAAATGCTCACAACTGTGAACTTTGAAAGAATGACTGCCCGGCGAGGCAGACCATTCTACTTGACCACTACTCAGAGTGACTTCCAAGAAGAATGATTGTCCTAGACCACTCCCCATGTTAACCACAATGGGAAGTAGTTTTCTATGATACATTAGCAATCAGTCTGCCTCCCACGTTAACTACAATGGGAAGCCACTGTCCGTCATAAATCTCAATCCACTTTCCGAACAGGAAAGCATCTGTCCAATCTGGACTATATTTCAATTACAAAGATAAATACTATTTTCAGTGTTCTCACCTAACTTGGAGAGTCATTTATTACTTTTCCAATAAGAAGGAAGTTGTTTTCACGAGCTCCAGCTTGAGTACGCAAACTCGTTCATCTTGGATAGAGGCTTTACCAAAATGCTTGCTTATCTGCTTATCTGTGGAGATATGTGTTGGAGAAATCATTTTCTCCTTTCTGGACTTTATCATGGATAATGTAATGCTTGTACTTTAGTCTAGAACACTTGTGAAGGCTTCATGTAGATATGGACAATAGAGTATATCATAGTTGGAGAACTGTAACATATCCATGTGGAGCTTCTTCTGTCATCCTGAGATCTGATCTGTTGAGTAGTCATCTTGATGTTATAGGAAATCTTCACCATGCTTCTGCTGTGCACTGGAGGTTCTCCACCAAGTTGTCTTCTTATCTGCATACATGAGTCTCTTTCTAGTATGCCTCAAAGTCTTGAGATTGCTCTTCATACGCTCTTTATTCAATTTCTCTGGAGAACATTCTTTGCATTCATCTGATGTAGAACTCTAACTCATGGATGTTGCGGATGATATAATGACTTATATAGAGAAAATTCTAGTGTACTGGAACAAGCAATCATCATAATCTTCTCCATCCAGCTGAGAGAACCTCTTGTTTTGGATCTTTCAATGCTTTCATTCATAAGTCTTCCATACACTGTTCTTCATCACAACTTTCAATGCTTCTGCTTGATTGCTTTTAGTGAGTTCATATCTGGCTGGTAATCTTGTGATTCTTTGATACAATGATTGGTTGTTCTAGTTTATTTTTCTTTCTTGGAATCTTCATGTTTTTCTTTTACTTTTGGGTCCATTAAGATTCCATGTTCTAGAGATTCCACTTCTTCCTTTCATCATAGGATCATGGATCTGGATGGAAAACTAGGAATACTTTAAGGCTTTTCTTTGAAGAGGTCTTCTTTTGCAGTTGAGCTGAACACGTACTGTCTTTCATGGCTTCTACCATGGATATATATATTTCATCATCTTCAATGGATCATAGGATTAGCTCCTTCCTAATCCTTGCTTCATGTAAGAATGCATATAATCGACTCCCTCCGTCTGATAGAGTCCATATTTCCATCTGCATCCTTATTGTCTTCTGCAATATATAATTGGCTCTCTCTGTCTAACAGAGTCCACGCTTCTGTCTTAGTTGTCATCATAAGTCTTTCTCCAATTTCTCTTGATTTTTGACTTCTAAGTCTCTTCAAGATTGATTATGATTTCGGCTTATCTTTTAATAGCTTTCACATGATATATTTCTTTCTTTCATGTGTAATATCTAATGGTAACTCTTTTCATCTTGTTTGTTCTTCCATAGGTATAGTTCTTCTTGGAACACATTATTTTCCAAGAGATAGATATACAAGATATGTACAGAGACGATGCAAAAAAGAAATGTGCAAGGAATAAGAAGAGTGTTGTTACCTTTTAGAAGAAGAAGTCTCTTCCATCCTGCTTAGTCTTCTTTGTAGGTTCCTTTTCTTCGGAAATCGATGCTTCGTGTTTCTCCTTCCTTTTCGTTAGCTCGAGACATTGATTCCTGTAGTGACCATACTTTTGACAGTTGAAGCATTGTATTTTTGAAATGTCTTTCTCTTGATTTGGCTTCCTCCTTGAACCGAACTTCCTTTTGTTCCTGAATTTCTTGAATCTTGTTGTGAAGGCTTGATCATCGTACTTCTTTTGGGGTTTCTCTTTTGCATTGATCCTTGATTCTTCTTGAGCATAGCAAGTCCAAAGTTCTTCAAATGTCGAGTACTCCTTCCTTGTGTTCATGTTTGCGGAAAATGCATCCCATGTCTTGGGAATACCATTGAGTGATCTCGTCAATAGCTTGTAGTTGATCTCTTAATTGGGAGATTCTTACAAAGTATGATGTTATGCTGTCGTCATCATTCATCTTCATGTCACAGAGCTCATTCTTCAGACTCATAACTTGTCCAATGTTTCTGACTGAGAAGAGATTTGTTAGGGCATCATACATATTCTTCGATGAGTCAAGATGGGAGATGTAGGGTATCAAGTGGTCTTTTATGGAATCCATTATGATACTCATGGAATTGATGTCAACATATTTGAACTTCTCCATAGCTGCAACACTCTGTGGTTCCTTCTCTTCTCCTTCTTCAAACTTTGGCTTCACGATCTTTCCTTTCACAATATCCAGTAATTTATTCTTAGCAAGGATGAGGTCAATCCTTGTCTTCCATGCTTTGAAGTTAGAAGCTCCATCTAACTTGTTCTCAGACTTCATAGAGTTCGTCATGGCTGCTTGACTTGGTCAAACCCTAGATTTGACCAGAAATCCAAACTTCACGCCTTGGCCTTCTGAGAGTACCAGGAGATGCGCTGGGCTAGGGTGCACTGATCTATCTGGAGATTAGGTCGATCTCTTCACTTAAGGTGTATGGACAAGAGGTTTAGGGTTTCTGCAACTGCTTCTGCTAATAACCCTACTGCAGGGATTTTGGAAACTGCTCTTGCTAGTAACCCTAGCGGTAGTTCCTCAACGAGATCAATGTCTAGCGGCTATGTTTCCTTCCAGCATTTTAGGCTGACTGAAGGGGAGTGGACCCATAACCTGTTAGAATATAAAATATGGTGTGCTCGTTTTACCATTGATGATACCTTCGTCACCCAACCATAGGTCGAAACCTCCCTCCAAGCACCTTAACCTTGACTGAGAATTCCTCTAGAAGCAAACCCTAGGCTAGATAGCCAAACAAAGGGTAGCGTACCTCTCTCCAAGGATAGCTCAACACAAAATATTGATCAGATAGTCCCAAACCCTAGCCAAGAGATATTCAAGCCAATACTGAAAACTTACTGTTGCTGCAACTGCACCAACAACTCTCCTCCAAACCTGCGCACAAGACTTCAACTGCAGTGCGCACCTCTCTGGGAACTGCAATTCTGAGATGCTACAAATGAGAGCTGGCGCCGTATATTTATAGTAGTTCTGCCAGTTTTGTTGGGGCTGACTTCTCCTTCTGGATAAGTGTCTGTTCAGTATATTATTATTATTTATGGCCGACTTCTTCTCTTGGAGGCTAATAACCTAATATAAATTATCTTCTTGAGCCAACAAGGATTCTAGGGTTATTATCCAACTCATTAGGGTTTATCTTGCTTCTCATAGTCTTCTATTCTCGTCAGGTTCACACGTGGAGGTAAATACCTCCCATAGCTACCATAATATTAACAGTGACATGGGAAGATGAGTTCTTCATGTAGACACACCTACGGTTAGTCAAGTGCTAAAGACAACACTTGTTTGAAGGGAAAGGGCATGTTAATATATAGACAAAGCCTCACATTAAGCATAAAACCCATTATTAAGCCCTATATATTGAGTTATTACATTTCTAGTGTTATATTAGTAGCT
>JZKD02S2165398.1:353503-369782 GCA_000966675.3 Picea glauca
CACACACACACACACACACACACACATATATATATATATATATATATATATATATATATATTATTTATATATTATATTTATGTTGATGATTATTTCCTCACAAGCACGTCTAATTAATATAGATCACTCCATCCTCGAGCAGGCAATGTGAGAGCACCTCGAGTCTATTCATTCCTCATTAGGAGAAGGACTACGTCTGGGCCATTCACCACTAGCAAAGCTCTGTAAGTGAATGAGTCATTTCCCTTGGTCAAATCAACATGACCAATCTAGGAGAATGTTTGCCCAATGTTGTTAACTGGAGAAACATCAACACTCCCTCTTAGTGAGGAAGACATTCTACATCACACCAAGCTTGTCTCTGAAGTATACAAACTTTATCTTAGACAAAGGCTTGGTGAGAATGTCCACATTTTGATCATCTATGGATATGTATTGGAGATTTATTTCTCCCTCATGTACCATGTCTCTAATGAAGTGATATTTGATCTTAATGTTCTTCGCCTTGTCATGAAATATTGGATTTTTTGAAAGCTTGACACAACTTTGATTATCATAGTGTATTAAGGTCATATCTAGCTCTTAATAAAATAGTATTACAAGAAGTTTCTGAATCCATACTGCTTCGCGAATTGCGACACTCGCTATGATATACTATTTTTTTGTTGTACATAGTGCTACAAAAATTTTCTTCATGCTAAACCAGGATATCATATCTGATCCTAAGTTGAAGTAGCACCCTGAGGTGCTATTTCTATCCACTACACTCCTTGCCCAGTCAGAATCAATATATCCCTGCAACCTCAATTCACCACCTGAGTCATATCTCATACCATATCCAACTGTACCATGTAGGTACCTCAACACATGCTTTGCTACAACCCAATGGAAGTGCCTCAATTCAACCATGAACTATCTCATGGTGTTCACTGCAAAGCAAATTTTTGGCCTGGTGTTAACCAAATACATCAAGGATCGAATCAGTTTCTTGTACATTGTTGGATCTACCAAATCTGAATCTGAAGCGTAATCACTCATCTTCTTCATATTTGTCATCATACGTGTAGCCATGGACTTGTAGTCCATCATACCGAATATGCTCGAGATATCAATTGTCTACTTCCCTTGTCCAAGGAAGATCTCACCTAGTTTCTGCCACACCTCTAATCTCAAGAAATAATGCATCAAGTCGATATCCTTCATCTTGAACTCAGAGGCCAACTCCCTCTTGCACCGATTCATGAGTTGGTTTGTTCCCGTAAGGAACAAGTCATCAACATATAACACCAAGATCAAAGGATCACCATAAAAAACCTTGTAGTAAAGTTTTGGATTTGTTTCACTCTTGGTTAAGCCCAAGCTCATCAATTATCCATCAATCCTGGAGTACCACGCCTTGGGTTCTTTCTTGAGTATGTACAAGGCCTTCTTCAACCTACAAACATGAGACTCCCTCCATGTACCTCAAATCGCTGAGGTTGTTTGATGTACACTTCCTCCTCAATCAAACCATTGAGGAATGCAGTCTTTACATCCATTTGGTGTAATCTCCAATATTCCATGATTGTTTCAATGGAAATAATGGTCTTGATTGAAGTGTACTTGGTTACTGGAGAAAATGTCTCCTCATAGTCCACTCCCTCTTTATGGGAGAACCCTCTTGCCATGAAACTTGCTTTGTACTTTTTGATGATGTCATATGTTGCATGCTTGATCTTGTAGATCCACTTGGAAGTCACTATTGATTTCCCCTTAGGTCTCAACACAATCTCCCTCACATAATTCTTCATGATGGACTGATATTCCTCCATCATGGCATCTCTCCAAACTTGTTGGCCTGTTGCCTCCTCATAACTGGAAGGTTCAAAATCAATTATGTGACTCATCAATGCCATATAACTCAAGAATTTATGAAATTGTCTTCTTTTCCTAAAAGTACCATAGGAATCTACATGACTCTCTACATCTTGAACTGTATCACGAAGCCATAATGACATCTTCCTGGTCTCTAGAACAATGACTCTAGGTGGGTCCTCTAGTTTAGTTGGCTCTGCTAACTTCTTATAATAGTCTGAAGGGTGATCAACTAGAACAGAGGGACCTGAACCCACATCCTTTGGAGCCTCCTTCTCCTCACTATCAATCTCTGTGTGATACTCTCTTGACCTATTGAAGGTTGTGTTTTCATCAAATGTGGCATCCTGACTTACCTCTATTTGGCATTGTCCTGGAATGTAGATTCTATAAGTCATTGATGTCTCATTGTATCCAACAAATGTCCCCTTATTCCCAAAAGGCTCCAACTTCATCCTTTTCTCCTTGGGCACATGAATGTGTTAGCACTGAGAGTCACAATTAGATTGTTGTAAGTGCAAGCCCGGTACCCATCAGAATATAAATGGATTAAATGGTTTGCATGGGTGGATCAACAAGACTAGGAAAGAAAGGGAGAGGGTAACGAAATGTCTACAAAGGAATTCCATTGGGCATGGAGTCATAACATCCTATGGATCAAAGGAAATCAAAATGTATATCACACAAAGAGATATATAATGATGAGTAGAAGCATGATGAATATGACAAAAGGAAGAACATCCATTATACAAGGATCATTTTTGCAATAGATAAAGATTTTCTTAAACAATGAACAATGATTTAATGGGCAAGCTACAACAGATCCTGTGTTGTTCATGAATACATCGATCAATGGAAACAATGATCCTCAAAACCTACAATATGTTCAAGCAAGAAGATAACAAAGACGTGGGAAAACAAATAAGACAATCTGATAACAACTCTCATGAATATTTAATGGCAGAAAATGTCATTACAAATAGGCCCTCATGCTTATAAATGAGCAACTAAAACTGCTCCTCCATCTCTCTCCTCTCTTGGCTCATGAATCCAACCCTTTTCTTATAAAAAACTCTTTCATTTATAGTGAATAACCTCTATCTACCCTAAGGAGTTCGAAACCAAATATTTACATAGGATCCTCCTCCATTTAGGAGTCTTGTTACAAAAGATTCCAACAAAATCCTAACAAATTCCTATTTTGGGGGGATTTTGACTATAATGATAAATGCCTTTTGAAACAGGTCATCCTTATTGATTTGGAGATGGAACACATGTCCCTCATGTCCAAAAAACTCCTAGGATACCATTTTAACCTTCCTTGACATGTGGCAACCTCCCAACAAGGCGAATATCCAATCAGCTATGCAAAATAGAGAGTTTACAACACATTCCACAACGCACTGGTGTTTTAATTGTTTCTCTCAAATGTCAAACTGGGTCAGGCTGAAATTTGGTCAACAAGTCAATAAGGATATCATCTCCCTCCAGTAACAATTTTAGAGAAACCCACACCACCGTTTTGGATTTATGATCAAAACTGCAACAACAACTGCTACAGAAAATTTTGTAATGCATTTCGTAGTGCCTGAGTCAGTTCACATTGCCAAAGGAAAATAAAGTAGCCAACCCCTTCCTGACCTCCAAGCAAGACGAAAAATATCATGGAGTACATGATGGCTATGAGGTTGATGTTGGTAATTTTAGATTTGCACTCAGATGCCTGCAAACTACCTAACCTCCAACCTTCTTCCTTAACTAGTTCACGACGCCAGTTCGCATATAGCTTGCACACTTCGAGGAGGATATTAGTTGATGGTATGACATAATCCCTGAGAATTTGTTTAAAATACAAGCTCTGAAAAAAATAATATATTATGTGTCATGATTCTTTAACCCTACAATTCTATGTGATAATGATGCAGCCCCCCCCGGGCACGTCCGCTCACAGGAACTTCTCTTCTTACTCGGCCCGAAGAACTGAAAAGCTCATCTAACTCCCTATTGGGAATTTTCCACACCCACAACAACTCTCCAACTGACCTCCCTTAACGATTGGGAAATCAACGCTTCCCTCTTTTCTTTGTGATTGGGGTTCCCGTTATCAGGATCTTGACACCAGTGATATTCTGGTAACTTGGATCACCGATCCCCGATGTGCTCCTTTGTTTCCTTATCCCCACCTGGCTAAGCCTTCAGTCCATGCGACCACTCTCTATAAGACCCCAGCCTTATATCCCTTATGTCGGGGTTTCTGACTTCAAATTCCCGATGCTCCTCAAATTCCCATTAGCCCTCTAGGCTAAGCTCCTGGGTCCACGTGACCTCTCCTTATATGACCATAGTCATATCCCTCATTGGAGTTTCAGACTTTCTGATGTCAAAATACAATTGTCCCCAGGACTTGCGATTCCCCGAATCTCGACGCGCCTTTTCCACGATAGCCCTCCTGGTTATAGGCCTTGGCCCATATGACCGTTAACCCATGACCACAGTCTTATCCCCATCGGGGCTACGGGATTTCAAATGTTGCAAACCCCTTACCTGTGGGATTCTCGATTCTCCGTTAGGCTGACAACTGGCTTCCACTACGATGCCTCCCTCCTTTCTGATGTGCTGACAGCTGGCTGCACGGTTACTCCTTCCTCCTCATCGGGGTTTTGCGGTTCGTGAAACCAAAGTGCATAAACACTTTTTCACCGAGATCCCCGATATCCCGATGGCCCCAAACACCGATGAATGACTTCTTGTCGGGACTTTCCCCGATGACGCCAATTTCTTCCACGCATCCTTTCCTGATGAACGGTCCCGATTTCTCCTGGGTTTCGGGACTTGTAATGTCTCAACTTCCTTGTCCTCGGGAACTCCGATTTCCTGACGCCGGATATCCCGACTCTCCTCGAATTCCTGACACCTATCCTCCCAAACGGACGATTCAGATTATGTTGGGGTTTTCACTATGAACTTTCTCGACCTTCTGTTCACAGCACTTCTGACTTCCCGAACTCCTGACGCCTTGATCTCCACCATGTGTCCAACTGTCGGATGGATCCGATATTCCCGGGACTTCGGGGTTTCAAATGTTGAAAAACATTCGACCATGGGATTTTCGATCCTTTGAATCCCGATGGTAACCCTTGTGCAACTTCTGCCAGATCCAACGGCTCACGACTCCTGGAGCTTAACACCCAACGTGACCGTAACCTCCTTTGCTCCTTTGGTAGATCCAATGGTTGACGGGTTTTGACAATCTCTTATGCAAGATCCTAACCATCCACCTCCCTCTTGGATATCTTCTATGAGAGAACCCAGTATTTCTCTATGAAAACTGGTCCTTTTGCACGTAACTTTGTAGCGCCTATTCAATCACTTTATGCACAGACTCTGTGCTTCTTCTCGACGGATTTGAAAGCCTTATTCCTCCTGAGATTTCTCACCCTTTCAACCTCAAAGAGGTTCTTTGCACGCACTCCTTGCGGCAGTTCTCAAACACTTCCAAGTGTTGAGTTCCTTTGACTCTGTGCGCACCTGCAGCATCAGTCGTTCAATGCTTCGCTCAGTTTCACGACTAAGACTCTCCTTAGCCTGCACACTCCTTGCACGGCCCCTATAACCCGAATTCACTTCTGGGTGAATGAGAACAAGAGTTAAACTATCTGAGCCTTCTGTCAACGCAATCCTTGCGGATGACTTCAACTGCACTCCTTGCAGGAATCCTTGCTCAAATAGTGAAACTATTGAAACTCATTCCTTCTACTTCCTCTCAGACTTCAATCTCAACACATGAAATCATATACATAGCCTAATAGAAAATGCATAACAGGAAGTAAATACTCATGAGCACAGCATTCAACATACATACACAGAGAATAAAAACAACTCCATGGATTTGAATTAAACTCTTCTATTAATCCAAATGACTATACATGGGTGTTTCTACACAGTTCTCTTCTTCTCTTCTCAATGCTCAGAATTCTTCTAACTATCCATAATTATGTTACAATGCACAATGAGGGTGTCTATATCCGTTTTTCCCTCCTTTCTTCCAAAACTGTCTAATCTAGTATTCAATTCTACCTACTTAAATTTACTACTATAAATGCCTCTGTCTACTTCAGACGAGAGTGGGGTGCTCAAGGTATGATTACATTATACCAAGGCGCCTTCATTAAATGCTCTCATTTATGCTTGGCACATCAAATTCAAGGGAAATTTCAAAATTTCGGGCTGGCGTGTGCCCAACTATCCTTTGTCTTCTGTGCTGGCTCGCTTATCTCGGGAGATGCTCCTGCATCATACTCCCTTGCTTGAAAATTTGCATGGGATCTTGCCCATGAGCTCCTGCACGGTATGTCCATGCTTCAGAATCTCTGCTTCAGTCTCCTAGATGGCATCTTCAACTGGATGGCCCTTCCACTTAACCAAATATTCAAAATATTCTTTCCTTCTGGTTTTCTTACCCACTCGTTTATTCAGTATCTGTTCCATCTGCGGCTTCTTTGCAACTGCCATCTGCTTCTGCCACTGAACCTTTGGCTGTTCATCACTTGTTCCTGCTTCCTCAAGCTTGTATGGGTATAAATCCCAGACATTGAATATCGGAGATATTCCGATCCCATCCGGTAATTCAATCTCGTAAGAATTATGTCCCATTTTCTTCAAGACCTTGCATGGTCCGATTTTCTTCATCTTCAATTTATTATACGTCCCTCTCGGGAACCTTTCCTTCCTCAGATGTGCCAGAACCAAATCACCAACCTTGAACTGAATTTGTCTTTTATGCTGATCGACTCTGTGCTTATATTCTTGGCTTGATTTCAACAACCGCTCTTTCACCTGGCTGTGAAGTTCTTTCATTGCCTCAAAAAATTCTTTTGCACTAGCGCTCCTAGTAGAAGTCTGTTCCGAATCTCTCAATTCAGAAACTCCTCTCGATTGTGTGCCATATAAAATCTGGAATGGACTCTACCCTGTGCTCCTGTTAACAAAGTCATTGTAAGAAAACTCTGCCTGTGGCAATATACTATCCCAATGGCTGTGGTGCTCTGTCACCAAGCTTCTCAGCAAGTCTCCAAGACTTATGTTCACCACTTCTGTTTGTCCATCCGTCAGAGGATGATAAGTTGAACTAAACAACAAGTTAGTCCCCAGATTCTTCCATAATGTTCTCCAAAAGTGCCCTAAGAATTTTGTGTCTCTGTCCGAAACTATGCTCCTGGGTAAGCCGTGAAGTCGAACGACTTCTTTGAAAAACAGATTTGTGATGTGAGTCGCATCACTGGTTTTCTGGCATGGGATAAAATGTGTCATCTTGGAAAACCTATCCACTACCACAAAGATGGAGTCAACACCCCTTTGTGTCTTTGGTAACCCCAATACAAAATCCATACTTATCGCCTCCCACGGCTTGTCTGGTATGGGAAATAGATGATAAAATCCTGCATTCTGTTTCCTTCCTTTTGAATGCTGGCAAATCCTGCATCTATCTACAAACCGCTTGACCTCTGACCGCATCCCTGGCCAAAACTATGACTCGCTCAGCTTTTCTAATGTCTTATCATGACCGAAGTGTCCATCCAATCCTCCGCTATGCTTTTCCTTTAACAGATTCTCCCTCATGGAGCAATTTGGAATACACAACTGATTTCCTCTGAACAATAATCCATCTTGGATCATATAGTCTGTCCAAGGGCTTCTGTCTCTGAGAACTGGATTCTCAGCTGCTTCATATGCTTCAGTAAAATCCTGGTCATCCGCATACATGTCTCTTTGATCATCAAAGCCTAACATCCGGACTTTGAACTCCTGTAACAACAAACACTTCCTGCTCAAAGCATCAACAACTTTGTTAGCAGTACCAGAAATAAGGTGAAATTTTGCATGTATTCAACCCATTTAACATGCCTCTAATTCAACTTCTCCTGTTGAGTCACAAACTGCAATGCATGGTTGTCACTATATAAAATAAATTCCTTTGGAATCAAATAGTGCCTCCATTTTTTCAATGCCTGTATGATGGCATAAAATTCCTTATCATACGTGGAGTATTTTTCTTTTGCCTCATTCAACTTTTCGCTGAAATATGCAATTGGTCTGTCCTCCTGACTTAAGACCGCTCCTATGGAAAACCCGCTTGCATCACATTTTACCTGGAATGTCTTTTGAAAATCCGGCAACACCAGAATTGGTTGTTCTGTAATCTTTCGTTTCAACAAATTGAAACTCTTCTCAGCCTCATTAGTCTAGTGAAAAGATTTATGTCTTTTCTTCACTGTATCCATCATTGTTGCGCTTATTCCACTAAAATTCCTGATGAATTTCCGGTAGAAACTATCCAGTCCATGAAAACTCCTCACCTCAAATACGTTCCTCGGTGATGGCCAATTCTTGATTACTTCCACCTTATCTGGATCCATCCTCAACTCATTCGCCGAAATAACAAACCCCAAATAAATGAGTTATGTCTTCATGAATGAGGACTTCTTCATATTTATCAGCAAATTCTCTTGTTGTAATCTCTTCATCACAATGGATAAATGCTTCAGATGTTCATCGTTCGCCTTACTGAAAATCAGTATATCATCCAAATATATGATAACAAATTTTCCGATGAAATCCCTCAGGACTTCATTCATCAACCTCATAAAGGTACTTGGTGCATTTGTTAAGCCAAACGGCATAACAAGGCATTCATACAAACCTTCGTTTGTCTTGAATTTTGTTTTCCATTCATCACCTTCTCTCATACAGATCTGGTGATATCCACTCTTCAAATCAACCTTTGAAAAAAAAATTGCTCCACTTAAGCAATCCATCAGATCATCCATCCTCGGCAATGGAAATCTGTACCTGATAGTTATCTTGTTAATTGCCCTTGAATCAGTGCACATCCTCCATCCTCTGTCTTTCTTCGGACTGAGTACTGTTGGAACAACACATGGACTCAAGATTTCCCTGACCAAACCTTTGTCCAACAACTCCTGGAACTGTCTTTTAACTTCTTCATTCTCCTGCGGTGTCAAACTGTATGAGGCTTTGTTTGGTAAACTAGCTCCTGGTATGAGATCAATGTGATGACTTACACTTCTCATCGGTGGCAATGAACGAGGTAATTTGTCCACTACAATATCAGCGAACTCTTCTAGCAGTTCCTGAACTTCTCCTGGCAAATCATCCACTCTTGTGCTAGTCAGAACAATTCTTGGTTTTCTGACCACAAAGAATTGTGGATCTTCCTTCTTCTTAACTTCTGTAAGAAGTTCCTTCCCACTCATGAAAATTACTATGTTTCTTACTTCTGGTTTCCCCTCCTTATCCTCAATTGGATGCAACATGTGGGTTCTCCCATTCTTCTCCAGGGTGTATGTGTTCATCCTCCCATCATGAATCACATTTCTATCATACTGCCATGGTCTACCCAGCAATAGATGACAAACATCCATAGGAATGACATCACATAAAATCTTATCATTATATCCTCCTATCTTAATGTCAACTAAGCATTGTTTAGTGACATTTACCTGATGTCCCTTCTGTAGCCATGAAACTTTGTATAGACTCGGGTGATCAGTCGTCTCCAGCTCCAACTTCTCTACCATCTCGGTTGAGACGAGATTATCCGTGCTTCCACTATCCACGATAACCTTGCATGCCCAAGCCTTGGTCTTGCAAGCAGTCCTAAAAAGACTATTCCTCTGCGTTGAATTATCCATCTCCTTCTCTGGCATCAAAAGGACCTTCCGCATCACCAATGATCTTCCGCCTTCAGCGTATTCTACCTTAATATCTCGCCTTTGTTCCTCGACGATGTGAGTCTCCCCAGTTTCTTTCTTTTTCTCCGGACACTCAAACGACCTGTGCCCATTCTTTCCACATGTGAAGCATGTAATTATTCCACCTCTTCCTCTTCCTCTACCTCTGGTACAAGGAAATCTATCATTATCAGCATATCCTCCTCTATGCTCAGTATGTTGTTCTCTTTTCTCAGCATATTGTCCTCACTGTGAGCTTCCACCTCTCTCTGTCCGAGTTTGAGGTTTTTTCTAGTCGTCCTTGGGCTTCTGGGTTCTTTCTTGGGCAACTACTTTGCCTCTGGGCTGACTCCTACCTCGCCCTCGCTGACCTTGTTTACGGCTCAGCTTCTCTTCATCTTTCAAATCCATTTGGTAGGCATCCTCCACCGTTCGGATGGTTACCATACTCATTTCATCCTGAATATCATATCTCAGGCCATTCATATACCTAGCCACTTTTTCGTCATTGCTTTCGCGATGACCTGCCCTGATATTCAACCTATAAAATTCCTCAGTATACTCCTTTACTGTCATCTACTTCTATCTCAGGTTTTGCATCCTCCTGAACAGAGAAATTTGATAATCCTTGGGAATGAATTTTGCCTTCATCTTTGCAATCATCCTGTCCCAACTCTTAATTTTTTGCTTGCCTTGGCAACGCCTGTCAGCTTGTAGTTCATCCCACCACAAGGCTGCATGTCCTTTTAATCTCGTGACGACATGCATGACCTTCTTGTCCTCTTCAACATCTTCATAATCAAAATAGGTGTCCAAAGCTCTAATCCAGTCTAGAAGCTCTTCTACATCTAGATTTCTCTCATAAACCGGAATGTCCATTTTTACCTTTGTACTCATTCTTGCAACAGCTTTAAGTAAGCGTTCATTTGCTACATCTTCCGCTGTGATTTCGTCTTCTCCCTTTCCAACATCATCTTCATTTTCGAACTCACTAAGATATCCTGCATCAGCTTTTCGCCTTTCTCTTATCCCCATATCCACAATCATAGAGCGTAGGTTATGCAGTTCTCTTTCCACTTCTAGATTCTGCACTTGCCTACCCCTACCTCTGGGCGTCTCCCTTTCCTCCCCTGGATCGGATGATTGTCTATCTCTTCTCCTTGGTGGCATGGTGAATTCTCCTTTTTCTCTGTTATAGAAAGCAAAGACTCCTTCTTGTGCTCTGATACCACTTGACACAGGCGCCCCCCCCCCGGTCACATCCGCTCACAGGAGCTTCTCTTCTTACTCGGCCCGAAGAACTGAAAATCTCTTCTAATTCCCTATCGGGAATTTTCCACACCCACAACAAATCTCCAAATGACCTCCCTTAACGATCGGGAAATCAACACTGCCCTCTTTTCTTTGTGATCGGGGTTCCCATTATTGGGATCTTGACACCAGTGATATTCTGGTAACTTGGATCATCGATCCCCGATCTCCGATGCACTCCTTTGTTTCCTTAGCCCCACCTGGCTAAGCCTTCATTCCACACGACCACTCTCTATAAGACCCCAGCCTTATATCCCTTACGTCGAGGTTTCTGACTTCAAATTCCCGATGCTCCTTAAATTCTCGTTAGCCCTCTAGGCTAAGCTCCTAGGTCCACGTGACCTCTCCTTATATGACCGCAGTCATATCCCTCATCGGAGTTTCAGACTTTCCGATGTCAAAACACAATTGTCCCCAGGACTTGCGATTCCTCGAATCCCGACACGCCTTTTCCACGATAGCCCTCCTGGTTATAGGCCTTGGCCCATATGACCATTAACCCGTGACCACGGTCTTATCCCCATAGGGGCTACGGGATTTCAAATGTTGCAAACCCCTTACTTATGGGATTCCCGATTCTCCGTTAGGCTGACAATTGGCTTCCACTACGATGCCTCCCTCCTTTATGACGTGATGACAACTAGCTGCACGGTTACTCCTTCCTCCTCGTCGGGGTTTCACGGTTCGCGAAACCAAAGTGCATAAACACTTTGTCACCGGGATCCCCAATATCCCGATGGCCCCAAACATCGATGAATGACTTATTGTCGGGACTTTCCCCGATGACGTCGATTTCTTCCACGCATCCTTTCCTGATGAACAGTCCCGATTTCTCTGGGGTTTCAGGACTTGTAATGTCTCAACTTCCTTGTCCTCGGGAACTCTGATTTCCCAACGTCGAATATCCCAACTCTCCTTGGATTCCTAACACCTGTCCTCCCAAACGAACGATTCAGATTATGCCGAGGTTTTCACTATGAACTTTCCCGACCTTCTGTTCACAGAACTTCTGACTTCCCGAACTCCTGATGCCTTGATCTCTGCCATGTGTCCAACTTTCGGATGGCTCCGATCTTCCCGGGACTTCGGGGTTTCAAATGTCGAAAAACATTCGACCACGGGATTTTCGATCCTTTGAATCCTGATGGTAAACTTCGTGCAACTTCTGCCAGATCCAACGGCTCACGACTCCTGGAGCTTAACACCCAACGCGACCGTAACCTCCTTTGCTCCTTTGGTATATCCAATGGTTGACGGGTTTTTTCAATCTCTTCTGCAAGATCCTAACCATCCACCTCCCTCTTGGATATCTTCTATGAGAGAACCCAGTATTTCTCTATGAAAACTGGTCCTTCTGCATGTAACTTTGCAGCGCCTATTCAATCACTTTATGCACAGACTCTGTGCTTCTTCTCAACGGATTTGAAAGCCTTATTCCTCCTGAGATTTCTCACCCTTTCAACCTCAAAGAGGTTCTTTGCACGCACTCCTTGCGACATTTCTCAAACACTTCCAAGTGTTCAGTTCCTTTGACTCTGCGCGCACCTGCAGTAGCAGTCCTTCAATGCTTCACTCAGTTTCACGACTGAGACTCTGCTTAGCCTACGCACTCCTTGCACGGCCCCTATAACCCGAATTCACTTCTGGGTGAATGAGAACAAGAGTTAAACTATCTGAGCCTTCTGTCAACGTACTCCTTGTGGACGACTTCAACTGCACTCCTTGCAGGAATCCTTGCTCAAATAGTGAAATTATTGAAACTCATTCCTTCTACTTCCTCTCAGACTTCAATCTCAACACATGAAATCATATACATAGCCTAATATCAAATGCATAACAGGAAGTAAATACTCATGAGCACATCATTCAACATACATACACAGAGAATAAAAACAACTCCATGAATTTGAATTAAACTCTTCTATTAATCCAAATGATTGTACATGGGTGTTTCTACACAGTTCTCTGCTTCTCTTCTCAATGCTCATAATTCTTCTAACTATCCAAAATTATGTTACAATGCACAATGAGGGTGTCTATATCCGTTTTTCCCTCCTTTCTTCCAAAACTGTCTAATCTAGTATTCAATTCTACCTACTTACATTTACTACTATAAATGCCTCTGTCTACTTCAGACGAGAGCGAGGCGCTCAAGGTCTGATTACATTATACCAAGGCGCCTTCATTAAATGATCTCATTTATGCTTGGCACATCAACTTCAAGGGAAATTTCAAAATTTCAGGCTGGCGTGTGCCCAACTATCCTTTGTCTTTTGCGCTGGCTCGCTTGTCTCGGGAGATGCTCCTGCATCAGATAACATCTAGCTCCACATGGGATGGCATGATCCCTGTGAGCTGCCAAGAACATGCAGTTCAGTGCCTTATCCATTCCATCTTTGCATATTGTATTCCTGAAAACATCTCTGCCCCTTATTGAAAAATAAAAGCATTGCCATAATCTGCAAATTGAACTCACACTATAGAAAAATTTAAATTGAAAATCACATTCTCATGGAGTGAGCTTATTTATGTACATCAACCTACACTAATCTATCTAGCTAAGCTTATTTGCTTAATTGAAGTCATACTCCCAATGCAACCATGTGAGTATCGAACTGATGAAAATAAATCCTTCCATGCAATGGTTCGAAATAATTTTCAAGTGATATGAAGCTTGCAGCAAGAGGTTAGTAAGCAATGGATACTTACAACTATGATCTAAAATCATACCAACAACTAGATCATTAGAAACCTTTGAAAAATACAACTCTATGTAAAAATCCATAGGATCATGAAACTTATGAAAAGACATTTCTAGTTGGTTAAGAAAACCATCTTGCTCCTCTGTGAAGGTTGATTCATGAATAAAATGATGGTCCTCATATACTTTACAACTACTCATATCTTGTTTGATGTTTGTTACAAGTGAAGGCATAGAAATGATAGAAATTTCCTCATTGATCCGTGGAGTTTTTTGCTCATCAATAGGTGATAAAGAGAGTTCCAACCGCTGCTTCAATTCTTCCCTATCCTCTTCATTATCATATACTGGTTGGATGCTAATAAGATATGTATGTGCTTTAGTAAATATCTTCTCTTTATCATTTGAATACTCAAAGGAAACAATTCGATTTTCATGACAACTTAAAACAATAGATACATTTGATACAATGTCAAAAGTATCTACATCATGTCTATCACTTTGAAGATCATCAATCTCTTGATCATAATGAAAAGTGCCTTCTACTGCAACATACTCTTGAAGACTATTTGATCCTTTACTCAACAAATCAAATTCATAACAACATTCTTGATAAAGTAAATCAACTGCAAATTTATCTTTGCAAAACAAATGAAATGCAACATGAAAATGTCTTAGTGAAGTAATTCAAGCAATCGGGAGTGATCTACACCAATCACGAGATGTTCCATCCAAATAATATCTAAACTACTTAATCAAGACATATTCATGTACAAATTTCAGCTTAAGTATGCACTCATGAAAATATAATAAAAACTCAGCTGGTACTTCCCGATCCTCTCCTCTAAACCTAATGGGTTGAGCACAATTAATGGATGTTAAGTTCTAACTTAAATAGAGTGGTATAACCTCCCTTGATTGTTAAATGAAGTAATTGTAATTCTTGTGTAAGGAAGACCCAAGGAGGTGGCTAATCCTATGTTTTTCCATGCCCCTTGAAATGGAAATCTTGCAAGATATAAAATATTCAATTGGGTGTCTGGAAGGACCGTTGGATTGTTAAGTTCAAAAATAAATCCTTAACCCATTAAAATCCTTGTTTAAACCTAGAGTGAAACAATATCCATTGATCCAGGGTGGAGAATCAATCTTGGCCTTTTGTTGAAGAACCAAGTGTTTGACCTATGATGTAATCGACCCCCGATGAGACCACTAGACCCTAGTTGGTTATTGTTCTACCAAAGGATTTTCTCAGTTTAACCTTACCCGTGATAGGTATGAAGAGGAGTAATTGAACCTTCAGGTCAACAAAACTTGAACTGTTACGTTCCTTCCTAGGTCTCCGAGTGCCTAGTTGGGCAAGGTTCTGGGAAGGGTTTTGTTCCATCTTATTTCCTTGTGAGTGAACCAAAGGATCCTAGGGAACATGATGATGACATCAGGATGATGCAATTGGGCTAGGTGTCATTTAGTTTTCCTATAGGAGGTGAAAAGGCGTCAGCACCCTAGTGGAGGTAGACTGAGGAATCAACCCATGGTCTTCAGGATATCGTGAGTGAAGGATAAATATCAACCATTGGATCTATAGGTTGAGAAATATTGGTTGTTGATTTCATGGGTAAGGTCAGGAGGGATTCGCTACACCTGAATAAATAGACCATCAGATGACATGGAGATTGGATTGCAAGGACCTTGGTGAAGCTCGAGGTCTTGGTGCTTGGTGGAGTGAGGTTCCCGGTTTGGTTATGGTCCTAGGGAGCAAAAAATTGGTCAATCGACAACCAAGAAGGATTTGGTTGATTCGGAGGTGGGGGATCCCCAATATCCCAGTGCCTGGTGAGGCATGGAACTGCCTCCAAGTTCCATCACTGGTTTGAGTAATGTTCTCGTTGTCCATTGGTTGAGATGTGCCATGTTAGAGAGATACATGTATTGACATGTCAATCCACGTCATATGGCACGAGTAACGTGGAGCCACATGGGTTCCATGTGGGAATGGTGGGAGAAGGCTTGTAATTTTTATAAGTCCATAACTTTTGATTATGAACTTGGATTATATCATATTCACAATCATTGGAAAGATCTCGATGAGAGAGATTGGACTTTGAGATTAGATTTGTATTTAGAGGTCTAGTAAAGAGGTGTGGTTGGAGGAAATAAAAGAGAAAATTAGAAGATCTCACCAACCTAAGAGAGTTTAGGGGTCAGGTGTGTTACATATACTTTGTCAATTGATCCACAACTACCGTGACAACATTCTTTCCTTAATATTTGGGTAAATATGCAATAAAATCCATTGAGTGTATGAGTCAGAGTTGAAATTTATGAGTGAGGGGAAACACTACAACATAGATGATTCCAACAGAACCCTTTCTGATTTGGAAATCAAAAAGGTTTATGTCAGAATATAATCAATGTAAGAGTTATTTTGATCCCAACTCATACTTAGGAGAAAAATGATCACATGTGAAGTTCATTGAGATGATTAAGTTGATGACAGGTTTTGTGTGCCTGCAACAAGTGGGAGGAAAGACTAATTCCTGGGAAGGAGGATCGATTAGTGTAGCAAAGGAGGTGACCATTTGAATCCAATCTATGGATATCCATTAAAGGAAAAGTTCACGGACCGTATAATCAAGAGGGACAAAATATCTATTCCAAC
>JZKD02S2165398.1:391447-419638 GCA_000966675.3 Picea glauca
ATATTTAATTAATTAATTAAATCACTTTAATTAATTAATTAACCTTTTTACCTTTGAAAATCTCATTATCTCTCCTTGTGGCTTCCCTGGCCACTGAAAGTCACTTCTAGCCATCATATCCTGTAGTGTTGCTCCTCCCGATTCTAATGAGCTATTACACTAAGAGGTTCCACCAAGTAATGTGCCCAAAATGACCTCTTCAGTGAATTCCATTAACTTATAGCTCAAAATAGTCAAAATCCTGGAAATCATCAGAATGCAACTAAACCAAAGCCAACCTGTGTGGAATGGCTCATAATGATGGAATATGATCATCAATGCAACCTGGACCCCACAATGCCTCTGAAATACCCCTATAGTCGCTATAGCATCCATCTAGCTACTCTGGTCATCATAAATCTCTGCCCTGTGATGATGTCCCAAAGTGGGGACATTACATCAGAAGGGAAGTGTAGTCATCGCTCTGTTTTTTTTAGCAAAAATAAGAAACTCACGAGAGGAAAGAGAAGAGAAAGGAGGCTACTAGATTAATTAGGGTTGTAGAATGTGATTTAGGTGATTTAGGGTTGTAGGTTGATTAATTAAGTGGTGAGTTTGATTACATCCTAAATAAGAAATAAACAATTGATCTGCAATCTTTTATTCGATGACTATTACATGAATTTCATTAAAGAGCATAAACAAAGCTTATGTGCAACATAAATAAAGAAGACATAAATGTGAAGAAATGATGAGGAATAAGACAATAACACAAAGCTTGATAACGAAGTTCATCCCAACAATGGATTACGTCTCCGTGGCCACTTCAAAGTGGAGAAGTCTTTATATTATCTCAACAAAAATTGGCATAAATACATGGTTATACCTCAAATCTAAAAAATGCCCTGAAGATTCGTTGCCCAGATGCAAATTCTGATTGCACCAGTGGATTCGTGGCAAGATATCGTGCAAAAATGACTATAAGTTTGCCAAATTCTGACACTGTGACTCCCAGACCCCTCCTAGGCTCTTCACCTCATTTTGTGTGCCACTACAATGTGTAATAATGCTTCCCCTGCATAAAAATTTGTGCTCATACGGAATTGGGCGTGAACCCCCCTCTTGGAAAAAACACTAGTTTAAATAATTAACAGGTCGACGGACTTTTCAAAAGGGTTGTTGGCCCGACCGGTTAATGTAGGTGTAATATTAGTTTGTTGTTGTGGGAGGTCAGGGCGTCAAACCGCACTGACCCCCCTTTTAAACCATTTCATTACAACAATGAAATGGTTGTTTTAACCCTTGTATATATATATATATATATATATATATATATATATATAACAAAACTTTATTTTAATCCTCTGATAGGATTCACACCAAACTTGGGATTTGACCCTTACACGAAATTCAGACAGTTGGCCCACAATAAATGTTATCTGCGGAAGTTTGGTCGTCAGTCGGTCCAACCGTCGAAATTGGTGTCGACCGGCCCGACGACCGTTTCAATTTTTTTTTGAAATTTTTGGTTCCCAACCCTTATTGGGCATCCATGGGGTGCCATGTGGCACCCTATGGTTGGTTGTTGTCGCCCAGTCCCCTTCTTACGTAAGCGGGCATGTGTCACGTTGTAATATTGCCACTTGGTGGCCCCGAGAGGTGCCACATGTCACCTTCCCATTAGTCCATATGGCCACCCAAAAGGCCAAATCGACATGCAAACATGGCATCCTCTCATGCTGCTACATCGGCATGTTGATGTCACCCCTGCACGGTCCACTGATGACGTCATCTGTATAGATGCTAATGTCACCATGTTGACCTTGACAAGGTTGATCGAACTTTGACTGGCCATATCTTTGTCATCTGGATTCTGTTTGAGGTGTTGTTTGTGTCGTTGGATAACTCTCGACGATCTCTTCGACTTGGTGCCATTTTGCTGAGATTCGAGGACTTTGAATTTTTGGCCTTTTAGATCCTTCTGGATCAACAATTAACAAGTGAACTAAAGCAATGAAAGTAAAGGTTGTCTATTCTCTTTTGAATTTATTTGAGTTAATTAGTTAACTGCAAGAAATAAAAGAGAAATCAAAGGAGAGAGTATGTGAGCTATTTAACCTTTAGATTTTAAATGCAACAAGCAACAAGCATTAAACCAATTAACCTACTTTACTTTTGGTGAGAAAGAAAATAAAAAAAGGCCAAGAGTTTATTAACAACCCTAAGGTAGTTGGAGCCCTTAGCTAAGTTTTTAACAAAATGAACTAGCTAAACAAGCAAGATGGAAACTATTTCGACTAAGGAATGGGAGCATACAACAAACAACCAAGAGGAGAGAAGAAACCTACTCAATGTACTTGAATACGTTGGTATCCTCTTGCAAAACAAGTTACAATTACTATATCCAAATATAATAAATGGAATGATCAATATAAACAATCAATCATACACAAAAGAATAAACCCTAAATGCAAGTAGGATGACCCAAGTGCCTTCAATGAGAAGGTACCTTCCTCACTTACAAGTTAAGTTGGAACCTCCCTTGAGGTGGTGATGTCGATTAACCAAGATGTGATAAAAGGGTGAAGCCAGAGACAACGTCGAAGTACCCAATTGGTCTAACAAGCAAGACCAAGTCAATGAAGAGATCCTATTGAGGAAGCCTCTCACAAGTGGAGGGTTAATGGAGACAACATATTCAAGTAGCCCAAGAATGTGAGAGAAGAGAGAAAGAGCACTAGATCAGAAGATTGGTGTCAATATGACAGAATTTCGACATACAAGAAAGTGAGAAAAGACACTTACCAGGAAGGAAAAAAGTGACTTTAAGAGATTTGGGAACATCCTATTGGGAGAGATAGATGGTGCCCTAGTCAACGGACAAGGTAGCCATTCTATTAGAATTGCAAGTTTTGATCAAGGAACTAGAAATTCCACAAGCATAATATAAATATTCTAGGAAAGATTCCTCTATGATTCATGGGTTACGGAAAACAAGTGCAATATAATACGAAAAACCAATGGCTCACACCACGTGCCAAGCCCAATGAGGATAAAGGAAAGTTTAATCCAATAGACCCCTTGAAAAGCATGACCAAACGAATTTGGGGATATTGGAAACCAAAAATGAGGCACTTCTAACTAACTAGAGATCAAATCAAAGACATAAAGCCCAAGACCGATCTAGATACCTAGAAAATATCCAAAAAGGAGAACTCAAAAAGATCTTGCAAGGCCAAACAAGTGATCAAAGCCCAAATATGATAGGGGACAAAGGAAAGGGACCTTGCCATAGCACTAGACAACAAGTGGAGGGACCAAAATCACACATCTAGACTATGACAAGGTGACATAAAGGAAGGGACTCTAGCACAAGTGATTTGTCACTAGGATGAATGAAAGGTCCTTGTTGTCATCCATGGGAAGGTCAAGTAAGATGAATGCACGATAGATGCTTTTACAACCCATGTCAAGGATATGTGTATGACAAGTACAAAGTGCAAAGCCCACACTACAAATACAAGTTATAAAAAAAATTAAAATGGTTGGAAGCTAGAATCACCATTGCAGTACAATTTTGTAGTTAGTACATGTATTATTCATTTAGAGTTTACCAAGAAGTGAAGAGCATCTATAAAGTCAAAATTTCTCAAGAAATTACAATCGTTTACATTCTTAAAAAAACTCCATGTGGGACCATATTGTCAACCCAAATTGTGAGAATAAAGATCAATATAATGTTATCTCAAAACTGTCGGATCACAAGTTGGCCCAAAAATGTGCATGAACCATGTGACTTGATCTTTGAAGCGACATTCAAACTAGAACTCACATGCGTCAAAACCATGCTTAACGCTTTCTTAGTATGATCACTGATGTGGTCAAAATTGTGCTCAACACTTTCTTAGTTGAAATTGTGCTCAACCACTTTCTTAGGAAGTTCATGGTTTAAGGTTCTCTCTCATGTGGAGGGAATTTTTTTTTAAATAATAAATTACCATAATAGAAATAGCATTTTTTTAAAGCAATATGTGAGGTTGAGATATTTCTAAAATCCTACTTATACATACACCCAGCTGTGGAAAGCTGGTCTATTTATCAAGTACGGAAGTTATATTCTTCAAAAATCCGGTCCTTATCAATTTTGATGTATAACTATGAACCTCAAGCACAAACACTCACTTCAACATGGAGTGAGATTTGAACATTGCACCTCTCCCATGCAAGAACAAAGATTTTTACAAATTAGAGGCAATCTCCCAAAAATCTAGTACTTAATCATCTCCACATAGATTTGGATATAATGTGCTATGCTCACATAAGATCACTCTTGAAAAATGTCGCAAGAACTTAAGTGCAATTTCTTTGAAGAACAGAAATCCATAGATTTGGATATAATGTGCTATGCTCACATAAGATCACTCTTGAAAAATGTCGCAAGAACTTAAGTGCAATTTCTTTGAAGAACAGAAATCTTAATATAAACTGATAGGATTCCAGCCCATATAGCTAGCATATCTGTTTCAGTATAGCAGATCCGTTTCACTAAATCTTGTAGAGACAGATAGGTGTACCTTAGGTGCAGTATACATAATGCATTAACTTGTACATATTTTACTATTATCATTTTTTCTCCAAGGGATCCCCTTCCCTTTCCAGAATATACAAATGCAGAGCAGCTCAATCACCAGTTACAATAGCAGCTGATAACTCCACCTTGAAACAGTCTCTTCAAACCAATTGAACTAACATTGAGTTAGTAGCATTCTTTCCATCGTTATACACATATATGTATATGTGCATTTTGGCCTTTGATCCTTCGTTTTGCTATATACTCTTATTCTTTTCATCTTCTATTGATTTGATATTCTTTTCATCTTCTATTGATTTGATAAAGTTAATGTTCATATCCTAGTACTGCTGATTTTTGAAAATTTATGGATGGCTCATTTTTTCTAGCATTGTCTCTATTGATTTTTTTTCCAAGGGATCCCCTTCCCTTTCCAGAATATACAAATGGAGAGTAGCTCAATCACCAATTAAAATAACAGCTGATAACACAACCTTGAAACAGTCTCTTCAAACCAATTGAACTAACCCATCTTCAAACCAATTGAACTAACTCATCGAGCTAGTAGCATTCTTTCCATCGTTATACACATATAGATATATATGTGCATTTTGGCCTTTGCTCCTTCATTTTGCTATATACTCTTATTATTTTCATCTTCTATTGATTTGATAAAGTTAATGCTCATATCCTAGTACTTCTGAAAATTTATGGATGGCTCGATCTTGGCATAGTATTCCACTGTGCTTCTTATCTCAGAACGGACATGATAGCTTTAGTACAATGGAGTTTAATCATTAATGTGTTGGTCCATGTCATTTCAGAAGCAAAAGGAAGACAAGAGTTTTGTCTCTTTGGTTTTCAGTTTTCAATCTCAAAGTGCTACCATGATAATAAAAAATAAATCTTTCAACTGAAATATGAGGCCAACCTGCAACTTTTTTGTCACTGGTGCCAACTATCCTCTGAAAGGAAAGTGTGCACCTGTTTATTGACCTCAATCCAACTGTATCCAGGCATCTTTTTTATCCTCCTTTCCTTCATTACTCTCCGCACACTTTCAGTGTTCTCCCACCTGCCAGCTGCAGCATACATATTTGACAACAGCACGTAAGATGCAGCATTTTCAGTGTCCAACTCAAAAAGGCGTTCTGCTGCGTATTCTCCTAGCTTTACGTTGGTGTGTACTCTACAAGCACCAAGCAGACATCTCCACACAGTAGCATCAGGCTTTATTGGCATTTTGTTGATAAAATCAAGCGCTTCATCAAGATGCCCAGCACGGCCAAGAAGGTCGATCATGCAGAGATAGTGTTCCATTCCAGGTATAATGTGATAATGTTGGGTTATGCAATCAAAGTACTGCCGGCCCTCATTCACTAGGCCTGCATGGCAGCATGCAGACAAAACACAAACTAAGGTAACACTGTCTGGAGTCATACCAGAACATTGCATTTTCTCAAATAGTTCAAGAGCCTCCTTGCCATAACCATGCATGGCATATCCTGCAATCATGGTTGTCCAAGAAACTATATTTTTCTGATGTATATTCTCAAACATTTTGTGTGCCCTCTCTATACTTCCACATTTTGCATACATATCCAGAAGAGCATTAGCGAGAAAAACATTTGACGCGAGCCCCCTTTCACAAATTTCCTCATGGATCTGGATACCCTGTTCCAGAGCTGCCAAATCAGCACATGCTGGGAGGATGCTGGCAAAGGTTTTTGATTCCGGCAGCACACCTGAAGCTTGCATTTGTCCAAAAAGATTCAGGGCTTCCACACTTCGTCCATTCTGCACATATCCTGAAATCAGTGCAGTCCAAGAGGCTACATCTTGCTCAGGCATTCCCTGAAAGAGCTTCAGGGCATCATCAACATGCCCAATTTGCATATAAACTGTTAGAATTGTCGTGCACGATACCACATCTGGTTCAGGCATTTGATGAAAGAGATTGAGGGCCTCATCGAATTTCCCAATCTGTTCATATCCTGCAATCATTGTATTCCAGGGAACAACATTTCTGTGAGACATTTTGTCAAACAGTTGACGCGCCTTCTCTATTCTCCCACATTTTGCATACATGTCGATAAGGGCATTCTCCACAAACTCGTCAATTTGAATCCCGCACCTTGTTATTTTCTCGTGGATCTCCACACCCTTTTCCAGGGCCGCCAAACCAGCACAAGCTTGTAAAACACTACAATAGGTTTTCAAGTCTGGCTTCACAGCTTCACTTTGCATTTGATGGAACAAGTTCAAAGCCTTATCGCCAAACCCATTCTGTGCACATCCTGCAATCATTGCATTCCATGAAACTACATTCCGTTCTCGCATTTTCTTGAAAAGCTCAAGGGCTTCATCAACACAACCATTCTGTGCAAATCCTGCAATCATTGCATTCCATGATATAACGTCTGGCTCGGGCATCCTCTGAAATAGCCTAAGACCTTCACCAACAAGCCCATTCTGAGCATATCCTGCAATCATCGTATTCCATGAAACCACATCTCGGTGACGCATTTTGTCAAACACATCACGTGCTTTCTCTATTCTCCCACATTTTGCATACATGTCTATGATGGCATTCTCCACAAATACATCACATTCAATCCCACAACTCAGAATCTCTTCATGTACTTCAATACCCTGTTGCAGATCTGCCAATTTGGCACAAACTGGCAGAACAGTAGCGAATGTGAAATGATTGGGTTGGATGCCAGTTTTCTTCATTTGGCGAAAGAGTGCCAATGCCTTTTCGGCACAGCCGTTCCTGGAATAAGCTGCGACCATCGCAGTCCATGAACAAACATCTCGTTCAGGCATTTCGTCGAAAACTCTGCGAGCCTCTACCAAACTTCCATACTTAACATATAAGTTGATAAGTGTGTTCCTTAAGAATTTGTCTGGGATAATTCCACTCTTCTCCAAAATGGTGTGAACCAATTTAGCCTCTGAGAAGGCCTTCCTCTTTATGCAGGCTTGCAGGAGAGAAGCATAAGTAAATGAGTCTACATGCCGGTTTATGGTACGCAGCAGATGCAGAGCCTCTTTCAACCGGCCCTGCTTACAGAGCACTATCACGTCATTGCGAGGGAGATTGTTCTGAGTATTGCTTTGTTTGTAAAATGCGCTGCCAACATTCTTAATACTATGTTTTTTAAGGCCAGCCTTTGGCCAGTAAAACAATGGCGTCTTCATAATCTCCCTCCATGAAGATAGAGATTCAAATATGTTCAAATCATGTAATTAGGTTTATCATCATAGAGAGAACATAGAAAAAAATTAAAAAAGAGTCTGCAATACAGACGATAAGCACAAAGTAAAGAGCTTGCAAGACATGTTGTTAGTGTCGAATTGAGAGGGGTAAAGTATTATTTGGTTGTATTTTCTTTGATGTGGTATAGGTTGGATTTTTTTTTTAAAGGTAGTAAAATCTATTGTAATTGTAATTTAGTAATGAGGAGATAGTTATTATTAGTTGCTATTTATGAATCTCAGTTTATTAATCATTGTTATTTAAGTAAAATAGTATTGTCTAAATTGATTAATTGTTGGTTTCACTCTTGCATGTTTTGATAATCATTAAGACTATCTTCAATGAAGTCATATACTTTTCAATAACATTTAACCTAAGTTTGTATAGTTTGAGTGGCCCTAATAGTTAAGAACATGTGTTTCCTCCAAGGAGGTCATAGGTTCAAATCCAGAGGGGGTAGAGTATGTACATGTTGGCTCGTTGTGATAAGGTTAGAAGGGTAGACGACCCCTGGGATAGGTCCCTGATGGGATAAGGCTAGAAGGGTAGACGACCATGAGATAGGTTGGGATAGGTCCCTGATGGGATAAGGCTAGAAGGGTAGACGACCATGAGATAGGTTCACCCCTTATTTGCTAAGTCACAAGTTTCTGGTATATCTGGCTTGTTAGGTTTGTCATTTATCTCTAACATGTAAAGTTTCTTAGATTCACTAAAGAAAATAGTATCTCCATCAACCAAAAAAAGACATGCACACACTTTGGTTAAAATGTACTTATAAAACCAAAAAAGTTTAAAAAAATGATATTAAACTTTTAAATTAATATATCAAATAATAATATGAAAATTATTGATATATCTCTTCCAATACCAAAAAAAAATAAAGGTTAAAAAAAGAATTTTAAACATTTATCCAAACATTTGTGTAAGTAGCAGGTAAACATTTATGTAAGTAGCAGGGAAATATATCTATTGGTAGATGCAAGTTATTGCTATATGGCTAATAATTTTTAGTAGTTTTATATATATTAAAAAAAAACTATTTATTCTTCATGTTTGCATAATTTTTTTTATATTTATTTCATAATTTTTTTTTATGATGATGATGATGGTGGTTAATGTTTACAGATCAAATTTAGTTTATTGGACTTTAAGAAAGGTAAGGAATTACTTGGTTTCCTTTGTAATTTTATTTAAGTGCTCAAAAAAGTTTAAGAGAAGCATTCCTAGATCATTATAGTTTTGATGAGTTAAAAGGTTAGGAAAGTCGGTATTGTAACAAATATTTTTAAATTGTGATCTAATGTGGGTGTATGTAGAACATCTAAGAGAAAGTGGTTTTCATCTTTAACTCTCTTAGTGTCACAAAGATGACAAATTCTTTCAATACACGACATTTTGGGAATTGTCCAATGCCTTGATTCACTATTGAGCTCAGGAGAGTTTGTTCTTATGTTAGCAATGATGATTCTCTTCTTTAAGCTAGACAAATAGAGAGACACTTTTGATCTTCTAGATTAGGATTGATTACCTCCTTATAGTATCTTAATTTTATTTTATCCTTTAATTCTTTATCACACCACAATTTCTCCTTAAATTTAAATGCAATAATATTTTTAATATTATCGTTATTCTGTAGAGTGACCTCTTCCTTTATTCCCTAATGATTTAGTCGAGAATTGGCATCTTTATGCCACCACTGTTTGAGTCACAGGTGGCTTTGACTATAGTTTGAAACAATTTTAGGAAGCCTCTTGTCTTTTATGTTGTTTATTTTATTCTTGTACATTAGGTACTTATTCATAGTTGTGTTCTCAATAGGGGAAATACATGCTTCTATGAGGAGGATAGGATAAGATGTGTTTCCTTTAATTTTGAGATTATAAGTTATAAAACATGTTTATATTTTCTCTACTTTCTCCATGATTCTCTAGAGATATTGTATCCCCTAACTTCATAACCATATAAGGTAACAAGAGTGACAAGAGTCTCAAAGAGGAGCTTCTTCTTATTGCATAGCCAAAGGTCCCTTTGTTGGGTTGTTTCACGCTTGTGTGAGTCCTTCTTAACACTGGGGGATTAAGACCTAGGGTTTGTCCAGAGTTGACAAAAAAAAATCCAAAGCATTGACATATCAATATTTAGTCGAGGTTGAAGAAAGTCTCACTCGAGACACAATGAGGATCACAGAGACCATCTGGTCTTGTGTCGGGGATGAAGGGATAAACATTGACATATCCATCTGGGTTGATATTTAGACATTCCATAGCTAACATTCTACTAATATTAACATGAAAAAACAATACACACATATCCAAATACCACACAAGAAACACATGATATAGCATAACCATTATAGTTTTATTATTCTCCTCGTTCCATCAAACATAGGTATACATAAAGAAAAACATACTTGAAAACAACAAAGTCTCATATCCTCTTTAGATATTTCCTCATATTTACAATACATTGCACCAAGCACATCCTTTCATACTTTGGACATATGACAGACTCAATCTTACAATTGGAAGCATTACAACATTACAATACTACAGAGACTCGAGGTGAGCTCTTCAAGAACAAACCAGAGTAATGACCCAATGAAACAACTAAATACTAACAACAACCGTAGCAACAAAAACATCTTCTTTGTCATCATTTCTTCCTTTTATAGCCTTCTCGACTATGGAATTTTGTCTCCGTCAATTCTGCTCTACTTGCTCTATTGACTAACAGTCTCTCACGCCTCTGCCACCTACCTGCATTCCATGTTCCCTTTATGGAATCAGAGCAATCTTCAACTGCCTTGGTCAACTCATATATCAAACACCTTTTGCATTCAAAGAGTAGTTCATGTTTATTGCATTGAATGTTATGCTTGTTTCTTTGCTTGAGACCTCTTACTCCTTTCTGTAGATAGGCTTCATTGAAACCAAAGATTGCATTCCATTCATGTTTTCTTTTGAAGTCTTCTAGAAGTCAAAGTGATAACACCATACAGTTCACTTCCATTTACCCTTTTGAGTAATAACAACCATAAAAGGAATAAGGTACCTAATCTAAAATCAACTAGACTTTTTCTTTATTAACGATCACAAGTCTAGGTTGTAGGGTGGAGAGTAAATTATCCAAGTCCATTGAAACAAAACTAGGAACACTAATGAGTGAAAATACACTAGTAACATGAAGTGTTTTTTGGGAAAGCTCCTCTAACACAGGATTCAAGCAGTAGGAGAAGTCAAGAAGAGTGATTGGACCAGTCCCCAACACTCTCTCTCAGTGGAGTTATGTGATTCAAGGGGGCGATCTTAGTAGTGGCAAGTCCTCGGGGTGAAACCACTATCTAAGTTTCTTTGAGTCTAAGAAATTTGTCTTACATTCCCTTCTTGTTTGCAGAATCCCTCTCCCATGACTGTTTCTCCCAACCACCAAGCACAAAGTGGTAGCCCTAGTTGCTTTTCCTAGGTTACCTTCCTAGGTGATTGCAATGGTGGTACTGTCAGTGTATGTGACAGACGTACAACACACAATTTTGGCTCCTTAGGAGGGTACTTGGTTGCATCCAATACTTGCACCTTTGGAATTCCATTACATAGTAGTTGTGGGTAACTATATCTTGTTTCTTCATTGATGGCCTCATCTCCTGTCTCTGGAAGATCCTTACTTCATTTTTCTCTGTTACAAGAAAATTGTTTGTTTGCTCTTATATTATAGGAAATTTGGTAGTGTGTGCTCTTTGATTTAATAGACCCTATGTTGAATCATTTTTGGCAATAGTTCTGGAGCCTACCAATCAAGGAACCCCTTTTGCATGAGGATCCTCATCCTTTTCCTTGTTTTGGAAATATTGGTCCTCCTTACATTTCTACATTTAGTCTTCCTAGATTCACTATAGGGTCACCAATATGGTTTTTTTTCCACTCCGATGATGACATTGAATGCTCCTAGTGCCTCAAATGCAATCCCTCCACCTCAAAAACATCAACCTCCTATTGACCCTTTTCCTTCTTTACCTATTGGGTATTCTTCCCTTTCTGCGTCCATACCTGGTGAAAGTCGTGATGCTAGTAACCATGAGGTTAAGAAGGAGAAGAAAATGAAGAACAATGAGAATCAAAATAAGCAAAGGGGAAATCAACCAACCACTGTAAATCATGATGGGAGTGTTGATAACGTTGAGAAACCTAAGAACATAGGTCACAAACCCAAGTTCCCTTGCAATATTTGCAAGGGCGATCACCTTCTTAACCATTTCCCTGGTATTCCGAAGGTTTTATAAGTGTGGTCTCAAGATTCCCAACAACCCATGTCACTAGCCTCTGCAGGTCATTCTAGTGATGGTCCATCGACCGGTGATCATAAGGTTGGGGGTAAAAAAGGAAAATCCAAGTTTCGTTGTAAGTTATGCAATGAAAATCATTGTACTTAGTATCTCCCTTGTATAGAGGAGGCTTCACAATTGTTGGAAGACAGTGTCATTTCCCAACAACAACCTTCAGTTTCTTCCCAAGAGTCCTCCCCTACCCAACCTCTGGTTGATGAAGTTTTCAATACAATTTGATCTTCGGTTGACCCCACTCTTCCCTCAAAGAGTGACTTGCATACCACTGATTTTTTATTTTTCAGTTCAGAGTGTTCTGGACAAGGAGACATCCCATCCATTTCAATGGAACCCCCTCCAAGTACTAGGGTCATTTCCTTTGATCGAAATAGTCTAGAAAAAACTCATCTTCCTTCAAGTATCCCTTTCTATATGATTGTGCAAGTTGTTGATAAGTACACATATTTCACTATCATAGATGAAGGGGCTTCTGTTAGTACTTTATCCTCAACTACTTGGCAAGATTTAGGTTCTCCTGAGCTTGTGCTAGCCACTAATTATCTACTGGATTTTAATAGAGGACCTATTGAACCTTTAGGGATCCTTCCTCATCTGCCCATCACCTTAGGAGGTAAAATTGTCTGTATTTATGTCATGGTAGTATAAGGCCCCTTGGATTTTAATCTTCTCCTTGGGTAGGACTGTGTCTATACTATTAAATTTGTAGTGTCCACACTCTTTCAAGCGATGCATTTTGCCCATGATGGGATCATAGTGACCATCGATCTGTTTTTTTTTTTGTTAGTCCTAATAATTGTATGATTGTTGACCATCCGACTTCCATAAATGTTCCTCACATTCAAGTGGTTTCTCCCCTACCACATGTCAATTATGCGGCATTATCTCCCATTCCTTCAATTGTTAATGAGAAGGATCCTCTCATTGTATGCTCATCTTCTTTGGATTTAGTTCCGACAATTGACATGGTAACTCCCTCACTAGGGACATTAGAGCATGTTCTTCCCCCTATTTATTAGAGTGAGTTTCTTGATATGTATTCCTTCCAGATCATTATTCTTCCATCTTATGAAGACCTCTTGGAAGCCATGGTCAAGGTTCATGAACATAGTTCTCTTTCTATGTCAAGATTGTTAAAAAATGAAACAAATAACTATGAGCATAGTTCATTATCCATGTCAAGCTCATTAAAAAATGAAACAGATCCCCCTCCAATTAAATCGTGTCTTCCACTACATCTTGTACCTAAACCTTCCTTTCATCCGCTTGTGTTAGTTGATCCTCTTTCTTCCTCCCTCTATGGTGAACCTATTTCTATCAGTAGACAGGAGACTAATCAGGTGCATAAGAAGAGTCAACGGATGAAACAAAGCTTGGGGGGCATGTCTCCAACCTCTGGACATCATGTTGGAGTTAAGCTACTAGTTTCTGTCGATCATGTTGGTGGAAAAGTACCAACCTATGGACATCATGTTGGGAAAAAATCTGCAGATGGGTATCACTCAAAATACCAACCTTTGGACATCACGTTCGGAAGAAACTCGTCAATGGCTATCATTTCGAGAATAGGTCATTTTTGGTTTCAAGATTGTTAAAAAAAATGAAACCAACCTCGAGCACAATTTCATTCTATGTTTCAAGATCATATAAAAATGAAGTAGACACTTCAAGCACAGTTTCATTCTCTATTTCAAGTTCAATAAAAAATGAACTCTTTGGAGTCTCCTTTAAGCTCTTTTCAGACACTCAAAACATGAAAAGGTTTCCGAGTGAGATTTTTCCTTTCACACTCATTAAACGGATTTGAAAGGGAATCTATTTAGTGTAATTTTAACCCTTTTTCAAACTGGATGGACTAATTATGAAAAACGAATACTCTAGTCAACCCTTGGCAAGAAGAGTTCTCCCTTGTATTGTTTTATATTTTTTTGGGCTTGGGGGACTAAATTTAAGAAAAATAATACCCTTGGATTCTTCTTTAATTTATTTTCAGACTCTGTAAAAGTGAAAATACCATTGAGTTTACCTTCTATGGAATCGTAAAATTATACATTAAAGGACCCATATGGGATCAAACCCCTCCATTGTTAGGTTCGATAAACATATGATGAGGGACTCATCGAAGATGAGCTATATTGAGCATTTGTTATCCTCCTCAAGCTCATAAAAAAACAAATGGGTACTCGTCATTCACGGTTGGGGGAAATTTCAGGGGTTTTCAGTCTATTCATCTTCACAAATGGAAATCGTCTGTTAGGTTGCCCTTGAATAATGCACCTATTTTAAAACTATGTACCACAGTTGGGTCATCCATTACCTATGAATCACTACCATCTCCCCGAGTTTTTAAACATTGTTGACTGCTCACTTTTCCAGTCTTCCATGGTGAGTGTTTTGGTCATTCTCGATTTAATGCTTCCAAGTCAAGTTATTTGTCATGTCATTTTTTCAAGGGAATTTTTCTTGCGTCGACCATTTTCAGTCTTTAAACCTATTTATCCCAGCCATCCTTGAGTCAGTTATTCTCTACTTTATAAACCATCTACCTTTGTCTGTTTCATGTCAATTGATGGGGGATACATCAAGGCCCTCCTTTCGACAGATTTTGTCGTATTGAAACCAAATCATTATCCAAGATCAAAATCTAGAAACGTGTTAGTACCTTGGGTCTTGCAGACATCAATGAAAAGTTCCCTTGCATTTCCAGTAGTAGGTTTACATCATTGGCTCCTGTTGAATGAGTCTACGAGTGTTCAACTACATCTCATCTATTCACACTCACTATATTTTACTAGGTATCTTGGGGTCCATAATCATCATCGGTGGATTCCCTCGCATATGTTAATGTTATCCATTAATGACTGGTAATTAGGAGGTTTCTACCATGCTCGACATCAGTTCATCTATTTGCATGATGTAAATTCATACCATTTCGGGTTTGAGACAAAGACCTTGGGTTGGGACCACATCATTCCTTTACAACATCCCCTCCCAAGTTTTGATGGAGTATTTCATGAATACTTTAAGAGATCGCTTGGGCATTGAGTCATCTCATTGATTTGTATACTATCACATACATCCACATTTGTACTTGGTCATGGCTATGTTTTCACTTGTGAAATGGATCCACATTGTATTCTTTCATGGCCATGATCTAGTCAGTTGCATCATGCATGGATCCACAGTGTATTTGTTTGGCGGCTATGTTTAGTTTCTATTACCGAGCATGGGTATGCCTTCCTTAGGGATTTCTTCTTTGTGCGGGACTGATGTTAGCTTCTTCCCATCTTCCTTCACCTCAAGCTCCATAACTTTTATTCGTAAATTATTTTGGCCATCATTCATCTCTTCTGACTTCATACTTTAGGGAGCATCTATTATACGATTATTTTCCACTTGATTACCTGATGGATATTCTCTAGAGACCGTTAACATGTTGAAACATTGAGTTATGTCACTTTTCCCTTGAGTATACACCATCTTTTTTCCTGGTCGTGAGTTGTCCTTTTACAGATCGTGACCAAAATTGATGGTCATGATTTCTCTCTTGCAAATCACATCCGGTCGCATCTTGTAGGAATGCAAGGCACGACCGAGTATGCTACTCTCAAATTAGGAATGGTTACAATGAGATGGGATCAAACTAGGATTTATAGTAATTTGACCTTGAGAAGATTGTTATTTTGAGTGTCTAAGAGTTATCCACCATATCATCTCTTTCATCCTACATATTCAGGGTCTCTCATGTGAAAAGGGGACGAAAATATAGAGTAAACTTATAATGTCAGATAGATTACGGAGCTCGGGCAAGGAAATTGGGAGAAGCTTCATCAAACTATTTGTATGGGAGTTGTAATATTTTTTCTTTATTAATCGAAGATGCACATGATTTTCCCCTCTAATTGATTGTATATGGTGATTACAATCTTCATAGAGAGTTAATATTTTCATGTCGTTGTGATATATTATTAGATATATGTTTTATACATGTTATGTTTGATCTCGTGAGAGGTGTTTGTTTGTTTTCATATGTGTGCAGACTTATGTTTTTGAAAGTGAAGGATATCTTCAAAGGAGTGAATGACCAAGGAGAATGCAGGGACAACCATCGAAGTATAAGGTATGCTTTTGATCCTCTTATATCATAGATCTTTTCATGTATGATTCAAATCTAGAAAAGTCTTTAGCTTGCATCTCTATTATGTCTTAGGTCTAGGAAGAACCTAAGGGAGGTAACTCTTGCAGGGTACATTTATTCTACAATAAGGAGCTAGAAAATACCAAATGGCCAAGTATTGAATATTATTCATTATTGCAAGAATTTGAAGATGTATTCCAAGGAATACCAGGAATACCACCAAAGAGGGATATATATTTCTCTTTTGATTTAGTACTAGGAGTTTCCCCTGTGTCAAAGACACCTTACAGAATGAGTACACCAGAATTAAAAGAACTACAAATGAAACTAGAATACTTTTTTAATAAAGGATACATACGCCCAAGTGTTTCACCTTGGGGAGAACTAGTACTCTTTGCTAAAAAGAAGGATAGAATGTTAAGGCTATGTATTGACTTTAGACAGTTGAAAAACTCCATTGTGGAGAACACATACCCTCTACCCAGAATTGATGACCTCTTTGGTCAGCTGAGAGGAGAAAATATATTTTCAAATATAGACTTGAGATCAAGATATTGTATATTTTAACCTTGTACAATTATTTACTGAAAACAAATTTTCAATGAAAGAAAAGAAAATACACAATGGAAAATACACACATTACACTGAGATTTTTTCCCTTGAAACCCAAACCGGGAAAACTAGCATATTCTATATTCATTCTCTTCATACGTTGTTTACATATAGGATCCCATAGCATCCAAAACCCTAATCCATTAACCCAGATTAGTAAACAACCTTGATTCTTTAACTAGAAATATAAAACCATCGACGAAAACCATGTGTGTAAAACTTTCCCAAAAACAAACGCAAAAAATCGCCATTTTGTTTTTTCGGGGGTGTTATCTCCTAAAACAGCACTGTCATTTTGTCAAATTTTAGGTGATAGGAAGAGGTCCAAAAATTTATTTCTAAATTTTTATAGGCTTGTTAGAGAGCCTGCTTTTTGGATGCAAACTTGGAAGAAGTATCATCTTTGGTCTTGGCATTCAAAATTTCAAATCTCAGGTTTTTGGTGGTTAAAAGGGGTTAAAAAATGGCTCTTAACCAATGAAAGTCATGGTTTTCGGTGGTTAAGAAGCGGAAATAAAAGGCCCGTTAACCACTGAAAACGTTTCTATGCGCAAAGGAAAAACCCGTGCTTTTGCACAAGCCGGATGTCAAGTGAGCGTGATCATCACTTCTAATCATCGAAAGTCATGTCAAATGGTGAGCTCTCCAGGTCATTGATGAATTAATACTGAAATGTCCTCTCATCCTTCATCTATCAGATTGCCATTAAGTTTCGGTGAGGCACAAAAACTCATATGAGATTTTGCATAACAGAAAGGATAC
Source organism: Picea glauca (assembly GCA_000966675.3). Taxonomy (NCBI): domain Eukaryota; kingdom Viridiplantae; phylum Streptophyta; class Pinopsida; order Pinales; family Pinaceae; genus Picea; species Picea glauca. The sequence goes on from JZKD02S2165398.1 coordinate 409,110, forward strand.
ATCATGTGGATTTTCAATGCTGCCAGCCACGGGATTACAAGATCAAGATGATTTATTTTTAGCTCTGTTTAATTTCCATTTAATTTCATTTTGAGTCCAAGAGCTGTCATCTATATCACAATCCCGTGATTCTCTCAACTAGGCGCATTAGCAGAGTTCACAATCCCGTTCACTATGGCAAGCTGGTGATTAAAGTCTCGAGTTCAGTAATCGATCAATCGTCCATGTGTCAAACTAAATCATTCAACCTAGTCATCAGGTAGTTTCAATTCGGTCATATTCCGATTCAATATTGTCTCTTACCTGGAAATAAGTCTCGGCTTAATTTTAGTTTACTGGTTGTTTGAATCAAGTTTTGGTTAAATCATGATGCTGAGTCATACCTATGGTCATTATTCTTACTCAGAATTATACACCTGGTTCCTGATTTAGCTCTGAGTTAAATCCTCTGTCATCGATTTTGTTGTCGAAATATACTCTCAGTTTGATGAGTCACACCTTCTATTCATTAAGCCATACCATACTTTGACCTGTTCCTAAAGTTTCGAGTTATATCCCTATTTGCATGCATATTCTCCTAATTGACAGGGACACATCAACATTTCTTAAATGCCAAAGTCTGGACCAGCCCTAAGGGCTGAACTCGATGGGGTTTGGTACCTCGAAGCTCACCCTGAGGTGGCTAAATTCTTCAAGTATGTCAGTGTTTATGCTTACTATGAAAAACTAACAGACTTCCATTAACAAGTTTGTGAATCGTTTTCCATTTCATACAATGGGAGGACTGCTATAGTAGGAAAAGAGGAATTTGTGGTGGATGAAGTTGCAATTGCCGAATACACAGGTTTACCTAGGTCAGGAGACTGTTGGTTCAAGTCTACCATACCTTCAAACATTGAATTTAGGTCATACCTGTTGCCTGTACACAAAGATTTGATTTGGAAAAAGGATATTCCAATGTCTCACTTGGAACCAAAGTGTCATTCCTTGTTGAAAGCAATATTTGTTTACATAACATGCAAAGGGAGATATAACAGAGTGATGTTTTATCACTTCAAGCTTCTAAACCATTTTACAGGCCGAGCACCTATCAATCTTCCTTTTTATCTGCATAAGGCTCTCACCAAAATGGCAAGACAGGTCAAGGCTAAGCCCACTAAGGTGGCAAGCAAGTTGTCCCATCAAGGACTCATCACTCTTATTATCAAGGAGTCTCTGAAGAAGAAGCAGGTTGCATGGAATTACTTTCTCTTTTGGAATGAATTCCAGACTTACAAACCACAAGAGGACAAGGGCAAGAAAATTGCCACAAGGAAGGCTATTACTCCCAAGAGTAGTCAAAGGAAATGAAGGGCTATTTCACCCTTGAAACAACAAGCAAAATCTTCCTTGGCCAAGAATAAGAGAACAAAGAGAAAATTACAGTTTGAGGAAGGAGAGAAGGCTGAAGGTTTGGCCATGGAGGATAATCCTTTAAACCTCCCATATTCAGATTCTAAACATGAACTAGAGCATAATGAGGCACAAGGAGAGCAACAAACTAATATAGCTGCTGATGAATACCTAAACCTACCTACTCCTACTCCTCCAGAGGAACAAAATCAATCATCAGTAGGAGCTTCTTCTAGAAAACCCAAAGCTTCTAGGACTCACAAAGTGAGGAAACTTCTGCAACAAACCTACGAAATGGAAGTTTTAATAAGGGTTATTAAAAAACCTAATACAGACTTGACTAAAAGAAATGCAGAGCTTTTCAAAATAAACCAAACCCTCAAAGAGAAGCATGACAAGATCAAAGACAAGAACAAGGTATTGATCAGGGAGAACATGAAGTTGTACAGACAGCTTAGAATTTTGAGGTTGAAATTAAAAGAGTCTCAATCACCAGCACAGGAGAAAACCGGTTTGGAGACTCTAGCTAACTTAACTAAAACCATGGTAGACACACCAGAGCCTTCCACACAGCCAGTTGAAGTTCGCAGATCTGCACGAACAAGGGCTACATCGTCCAAAAGACCTTGAACATCAAGCAAGGAATCAAGGTAATCATTTTTGCAAATTTTGAAGTTTTCTCAAAGCTAAAGTTTCGGTGGTTTAGGCGAACAGGATGACTATTCATTAACCATAGAAAATAGAGATTTCGGTAGTTAATCCACTCAGGAGCCTTCTAGGTTAACCACCGAAAGCCTGTCACTACCAGAATGATCGAGTTTTTGCACAGATCGAAGTATTTTGAGTTGGAATGGTTTGAAACCTCTTCGAATGGACATTTGATGAATTGTCAAGTCAGATCCAATAGCTATTTTTGATGGATAATGGAAAGAAGAGGTGTTTCAAACATTTTTGGTACCTTTGACAAAGGCAAAAAATCAGGATGCTTACTCACATCAACAGATTCAAATTTGTATCTCTTGGAAGAGTCATCACTCAGCCTTGGAAGGCTATCCTGCACTGCACCATTACTCTACAAGAGATAAAGACCATGAAATCTGGGATTGACCTCATCTTTGGGGATCATTCCATATCTTTTGCAAACTAAATTTTGACTTTCTATATTTAGCATATTTGATCCATGCTTTCAAGATCTCAAAACTACATTGTAAAGCTATAAATCTAAAGGTAGAATAGGAACTAAGGATTCGACTTTGGAGACTTTTTCATGTTATGTACTCAAACTTCTCATTTTCATATTAAGTAATACAAGCTTCTTTTGCCATAACTTGTTCATATTTCATCTTCTTATCTATTCTGTACTTGCACCTGGATATTATATTCATGCTATTATGCTTGTTTATGCCCAATAACTGTCATCTTATCATTGCATTCATAAGTTAAACTTTGCAAGTATTCCGATGATTATTGTAATTGGCCATTCCTATATGATTTATATGTGATTCTGCTGATATAATAGTTATTTCTCCATACATCCCTTTATTTGTAAACTCTCTGAACATTTGTGGTTGAAAGCCTTGTCCATCTAAATGTGTTCATGCATGTTTTGAGTGAGAAACGATTCAGTCCTCCAACTTGATCCAAACCCACACTTTTTATTGAGAAAACAGTTACCAAAAGATTAAGTTACCAAGCATCTCTGACTTATAGCCTAAGAGAGTTTCCTGGAGTGATAACAGGGGGTGTTGCCCCTGAACTCCCACACAGGGGAGATACTGAACCCCCATACAAGGGGGCTATGCCCCCTTGTGACCTCCTAGGAGAGGGGGCACTCCACCCCCTCTTACCCCCCTGCACTCCTAATGCAACAAAAACACTAGTTCTAACCATGCCAAAATATAACAGATAACCAAGATATATCACCAGGTGAGAATCAAAGAAGAAGACACCGGTAAGACAACTTTTAGAGCTAAGTATGAGCATTATGAATTTGTAGTGGTGTCATTTAGACTAACCAATGCACGAATTGTCTTTATGTGATTAACAGATTAAATATTCCTAAATTATTTGGATAAGTTTGTCATTATGTTCTTGGATGACATACTTACCTATTCTAAATCTAAGGAAGAGAATGAACATCACTTGAGGTTGGTGTTGCAATTACTAAGGAACATCAACTCTATGCCAAGCTCAACAAGTGCTACTTTTACCAATAATAGATCCATTATTTGGGGCACATTATTTCAGAGGAAGGTATAGTTGTGGACCCAGAAAAAATTGAATCCATTAGAGGATGGCCAACACCAAGGAATGTTTTAGAAGTTATATCTTTAATGGAATTATTCAGATACTATAGGATATTTAAAGTAGGGTTCTCTAAGTGATCCAGGAGGATCTAAGGAATGCTCATAGAGGTCCAAGAGGATCCTAAATTCTCACAGAGGTCCCAGGGGATCCATAAAAGCTCAAATTTCGACTGTCTCAAATGATCGATAAAATGATATCAATGCATAGAGCTTATCGTTAGCTTTCCAATGACACAAACGGTGCATCAAACAGAGCTCGTATGCAAATGTTATGGGAAGTCAAATTTTAGGTCAATCACATCATAGTCAAAAGTCAAAGGGGCAAAAAGGACACATATCATGTCTTTACAGTGACAAGTGGCATGATCGTACAACTGATGTGGCCACACCCCAAGGTGCCATGTGGATTGATCAGTTGACTGGGAAGATGAGTTGGTAGGTTGAGTTTGTTAGGATATTTAGACACTTAGGAGTTAATTAATATCTACTTGGTCTAATGTGTCGTTAGGTAAAAGTGTGTTTCTTAGTGTGTTTCTTTAGTATGCATTAGTATGCATTTGTAGTTAGGAAATCTGATGGTCACGATATGTTCCTGACATAGAATGATCCGACGATTCATACTCTCCTCAATATTAATGACCATTGATCATTGGCTTAACACCCGATTGGTCCATGATCTCTATTTAAAGAGAATGGAGGTTCATTTTCTGATGATCGATTGTGATAAACTCTCTTGTAAAATCTCTTTGTAATCTTTTTATTTTGCATTAATAAACTGTTCCAAGAGGCCGCATTGACTGGGGTCGTGGATGTTTCCCCATAGGGGTTTTACCATGTCAAAACATCAGTGTGTTGAACTTTGATTTGGTTCTGTGAGTGGTTACTGAAGGTGTTCAACCTTTGTTGGAATACATGTGTTGTTGAACATGGTATTAGAGTCTGTTTGAAGACCCGCTCCTGTTGTAGATCGAGATCATGAAGCTGAGTTGCCTCATCTCCATTTTATGTCATTTATGTACATTTATGGGCTAAGAGAACTATTCCAATGTGTCCGAAGAACTCGTTTCAATTAGGAACAATTTTCATTTCACTCAAAAAGGTTTCTGTTTTCCCAAGATATGGCCATTTCAGTCAGATTTGGAGGTATAAAGTTTGAATACGCATTTTTAAAATTTTTTTCCAGAGTATTATTTTGGTTTAATATTATTTGTTTCTGAGTTGCTACTATTTTATATCTGCGTATGCTCTTTTCCCCGTGCCCTGTGCAATCTTATAAAATTATAAATAGATAGGAAAATGTGCATCTTCCGGGTAAGCTAACCGAGATCTAACCCTTGTTGTCATCGAGAAGCGAATTTTTTTTCTTGTGTGAAAAGTTTTTTTTTTAGCACGCTCTCCAAGGCCATGTTCAACAACAACAACAACACCCCCAATCCTCTTTCCAAACAATACAATATGTTTTTCTAGACCATTTAGTTAAAAATTGCATTATTAAGTAAGAGGTCTTGAATTCAAGTCTCTCTTTTGTTAACTTTTTTTTGAAAAAGGTCATGCTAAAATTGTAAAGTGTATTTCACTTCAAGTATAAAAGTGAATCACTATAAGTAGATTTAATATTTTATTTTAGATTTATTTATTTTGCATGAAGTAACTTCATTGTAAAAGTGATCTCCACTTCTCTTTATAAAAGTGGATCACTTCATAAAGCAACTTACACCACCACGTGGTCCTTTGGTTACTGTTTATGCCTTTTTTTAAAAGGGCATAACTCTCACATTCGAAGTTCGTTTTCAGTGCCATTTTTTTAAAACTACCTAAGTTTTAGAGATATTTCCATCCAGAACATCAATTCCAGTTTTTAAATCCATATTATCTACAAATTTAATATGACTTCTTCCAATAATCTTTTGCTCACTAGCACCAACTACTTCCAATGGAAATCTCATATGGAAGATTTATTAAGAAGTAAAGGCTTGTACCGTATTACCTTGGGAAAGGAAAAAGCACCCACTGATGATGATAAGAAAGTCAAATGGGATAATAGGAGTGATGAAGCACATGGACTAATCAAAATGTCCATCTCTCCTAATTTAAGGTTCCACCTTCAAGAAATTGATGACCCCAAAGAAGCTTGGGACAAGATTGAATCTGTGTTTGGTAAAATCAATATTATTCGAGCACAATAGTTAGAAAATAAAGTATTGACCTTATGTCCAAGTGATTTTTCTTGCCTTGGAGGCTATCTATCTAAGTTTAAAACACTCATAATTCTATGTGAAGAATGCGAGATAAAAATGGAGGAAGAGCATTGCATCTATCTTATTCTTTCTAAGCTAGGTAGTGCATATTTTGTGTTTGTATCTACCTTTTATGCCATGAGAGAGGATCTAGGGAAATATTATCAAAAAAACACTCTTGAATCTTTTTTTGCTGCTTTGATTAGAGAGGAAGATAAGCTTGTACAACTTGGAGTGATCAACACTGCAGGTACCTCCAAGAAATCCTTAGTTTCCCAGTAGAAAGATAAAACCAAGTATCCCAAGAAGCAACATCCTCACTATAACAACAAGAAACATAAGGGTCCCAAACCCACTCAAACAACTTCAACTCCTAATGGTGACAAATGAGCAAAATATAAAAATAAGGAGATTGACAGATATTGCAACTTTTGTGATAAAGATGGTCATGATGAGTCCAAATGTTTCAAGAAGATGGCAGCTTTAGACGCAATGATGAAGAAGCACAACATCAATATTGATTCCACTTGTTCTTCTTCTTCTCATGGACATGCACTTTCTTCTTCTGGTTTCTCCTTCAATACAAATTCTACTTCTTCTTTTGATGAGTGGCTTATTGATTCTGGAGCATCTTATCATATGACTAAGGATAAAGACATATTTTCTTCTCTAAATGAATGTAACACCAAGAAAATATTTGTTGGTGATGATAGATATCTTTGTGTTGTAGGAACTGTGATGCAGGAGCATCGTCAATGAACACATGTGTCAGGACAACTCAACATCCAAGAATCATTTCGGAATCTAAAACGTCAGGAGTTACTGTGCATATTTCATAACTGATTGGAAATGGAAGAAGATCAAGCGTTTGGCAGTGGATGATCACGAGTGATCTGGAGTTCACTCCTGTCCTTGAATGTAACTGAACATTAGGTAGCAGTTAGTTTTTGCTTTTTGAGTAGATGAGTAGTCGGGGGGAACCCTAAGGACCCTCCAAGATAAATAGAGGTTTTGTATGCCCAAATGAGGTTGTTGCGAGTTAGTAGGAATTTTCTGAGTTTTGAGTTATTGTTTTGATATTAGCTGTAGCCATTTAATTTTGAATGAATATGACAGAGAAAAATTGACTCAATTTCATAACACTATTACTGTTGTAATTCTATGTTATTGGGTTTTTCATAAATGAATGAATTTCGTTATGGATGGATGAAAATATGAATGTTAGTATAAGTTTCAATTGTTTCTCTTCTGTTGAGTGAGTTCAAGGTGTGCACACAGAACGCAAGGAGTGCATGATGAGATCTATTTCGATTCCGAAGCTCAGAAGAGATAGCATGAAGATTCCCCTTTGCGAGGAGTGCAAAGCGACTGCTGCAAGGTGTGCACAGTTACCCACAAGAACCAAGTCTTGCGTAAGAATCTACTGCAAAGAGTGCATAGATATGGAGTTCGTCGAAGTGTCGAAGGCACTCCATAAGAGTCAAAGGAGAAAAAGGTGAAATCTTGGCTAAATCTGAGCCATCAGATCCAGAAAGATCTGGACCGTCAATTTAGTGCCATCATGGTTTCGAATATCGGGAGAATGGAGGTAATGAGACTCCCAAACTCGCGAAACGTGAAACTCCAACTTTATCATCGTCATTGATCAAAGGAAATCTTTGGACCATCGATTTGGTGCCATCACAGAATCGGGGATCGAGAAAACGAAGGTGTGCCAACCTCCAAAGTCGTGAAATGCAAAATCATGAATCAATCTGAACTGTTAAATTATGGAAGACTGTGAGCCATTGATATGACACTCTCAAGTATCGGTATTTCGGAAGTCGGGTGTCGGGACTGTAAAAAACAAGGAAATCGCGAGTCGCGAAACCCCAATAGAGGAAGGAGAATTTGGACCGTCGGATAGTGGAAGAGTCAGGACCGTCGATCCGTGAGTCATTGCGAGTTCAGACCTCAGGGAAATAGAAGTAATCGTATCACAAACCTTCGATACTCAATGACCCGACGCGCTTGGAGGCTGGGCCCCAGGTCGCAGTCAAGGGTCACATCAGTGAAGAAATAAGGGAGGAGCCAGATACCCTTAGCCCATTTCCGGTTTTGAGGATCGAAGGAGTTAGGATACATCACAATGGGAGTCTCGACATTGCGAAACCTGATGCACCTTTTGGAGCTAAGGTTGTGGTCATGTGAATTAAACTCACACTTAGCGCTTGTTCCCGCGGGTTGAGTTACACAAAGGACCTGTGGATATTTTGTGAGTATTCTAGTGAGGAATCAAAGAGTTGTTCTAGCTTGAAGGTTGAGAATATCCAAAGATCAGGAGGCTAGCAGAACCTTCTTAGGTGGGTTCTACATTAAGTGGTATCAGAGATGATTTTCGTCTGTAGATTTTAGGTGAAGGAGATAAAGGAGACTAAAGAACTCGAAGCTACACTTTGTGTGTGAGAGACAGTCAACACAATGCCACTGAGGAGATGAGTGGAACAACCTTTAGCCAATCTGTCTATAGAAAGGGAGATGCGAGAACTTCGTGCAATGTTAGAGGCGATGGAGGTAGCGCAACGGAGAGCACATGATACTCAAGACATCAATGATGCAGAGAGTGAAGAAGTAGAAGTCAAAGAATTTGTAGGAGAGGACGTTGTCGAGGAACACTTGTTGAGAGAAATTACTAGATTGGGAGGCAGAGCCAAGATAGAGGTCCCGATGTATGAAGGAAACCTGGATGTTGAAGAGATGTTGGATTGGATAATATCCATGGACAAGCATTTCGACTATGAAGACGTCAATGAAAAGAAAAGAGTGAAATAGGTCGTCACCAGGTTAAAAGGACATGCAATACTGTGATTGGACGAACTACAGGCTAAGAGGAGAATCAAAGGAAAGTAGAAGATAAAGAGTTGGGATAGAATGGTAGCCAAGATGAAGGCTAAGTTCATGCCCAAAGAATATCAAATAAACTTGTTAAGGAATATGTAGAACCTGAGACAGAAGGGGATGACAGTTAAAGAATACACAGAGGAGTTCTACAAGTTGAACATCATAACTGGACAAAGAGAAAAGGATGAATAAAAAGTTTCCAGGTACATAAATGGCCTGAGGTATGAAATCTAGGATGAGATTAGCATGATTTCAGTAAAGACAGTGGAGGATGCGTATCGGCTTGCACTGAAGGCAGAGGAGAAGTTGGCTAGGAGACAATACCAACGAGGAAGAGGTAAAAGCCTAGTCCCAAACAAAGGCAAGGGAGTTTCCCATGACAAGGCACAAAAGTCCAAAGATGAGATTGAGAAACCACATAGTCACTCAGAAAGAGGAGGAAGTTCCCGAGGAAGACAAGAGGGTGGAAGAATTTCTTCTAGAGGAAGAGGAAGAAGCCGAGGAGGAGACATGAGATGTTACACCTGTGGAAAGGTAGGACATAACTCTTGGGAATGTCCCGAGAGAAAGAAAGAAGGAGAAAGGCGAAGCTCACATTTTAGAAGCACATAGAAGAAATGTTGAAGAAGAAGGAGCATAGGATGTAACATCTCTGATGTTGAGAAAAGTTCTCTTGAAACCAGAGGTAGAAGTTGAAAATCCAGTGCAGAAGAACAGTCTTTTCAGGACAACGTCCAAGACAAAGGACATAGTCTGGAAAGTGATAACTGGTAGTGGGAGCACTGACAACCTAGTATCCACAAAGATGGTGGAGAAATCAGAACTGGAGACAACTGAACAGTCGAAGCCATACAAAGCCTCATGGTTGCAGAAAGGACACCAGGTAATGGTTACTAAACAATGCTTGGTTGAATTTAAAATAGGAGGATATAGAGATGAAATTCTATGTGATGTAATTCCCATGGATGTATGCCATATTTTGTTGGGAAGACCATGACAGTTTGATAGGAATGTCATTCACGATGGGAGGAAGAATACATACACTTTGGAGAAGAATGGTAGGACACACATGTTGCTGCCAATAGAAGAGAAGAAATCGAAAGAGGAAGCCAACACAAGCATAATTCTCATGAGTGGGAAGGAACTCCTGAGTGAAGTTAAGAAAGGATAGGAGATGCAGTTTGTTGTGGTAAGGAAACCTAGAGTTGTCCTTACAAGTAATTCAATGGATGATTTGCCTAAAGAAATTCGGGAGTTATTGGATAATTTTGCTGACATAGTGGTAGATGAATTGTCCAACTCATTACCACCCATCAGAAGTATCTACCATCATATTGATCTGATACCAGGAGAAAGTTTGTTGAATAAAGCACCATAAAAACAGACACCTCAGGAGAATGAGGAGGTAAAGAAGCAAGTCCAGGAATTGTTAGACAAAGGAGCGGTCAGAGAGAGCTTGAGTCCATGCGCAGTACCAATTGTGTTGAGTCGAAAGAAAGATGTATGTGTTAGAAAAAATAGGACCGCGAAGCAATAAAATAAAACAAATGCAGAAACAAAACACAGAAGACACATAATACAAGAGAGACACAGATTTATGTGGTTCACCCAGTGTGGGCTACGTGCACCAGAGAAATTGCCAGGTCCTTCCTTTATTATTATCCAGCAAATGAAGGGATACAACCTACAACAAAACCCGTTGTAACTTCCTCTT